>JAECUM010006816.1:0-105169 GCA_016617855.1 Megalonaias nervosa | reverse complement strand
AATACATGCATAGAATTATGGCGGTAATCCCCCTCCATAAACCCACAGCACAGTTTTAGCCTCTTGAACAGTCTCCTCCATGAATCTCTTTAAAATCACAATCCTATTGACAAAGAAACCTTTTCTTTCCTGGACATCTCTATTGCGAGATTAAATGTCTTAGTTCACTCATAAATACTAATAAGACTAAACTCACTTTTAAATCTTATTTCACTGGAAAGTGACTCTTCATTACATGACTAGACCTTATTTGCACTGTAGCTACATTATGCAAATAAATATCTATCTCTTCTCGACTACACTGCAACGGATTACAGAAGGTTGGGGCAAGTACAAAATACATGCTGCCACTAATCCTTTCTATCATCTGTTTCCATGTATCAATAATCACTGGTTGACAATAAGCTGGTCTTCTGTATAATCAGTGAGCTGTGTTTACAGAGATAAAGTACTGATCTGCTGGGGTGGCTTTAGCGCTAGAGGCAAATTCGACAGTCATATGTACTTAAGTCAAATACAACAGCTGATACGGACCAAGGAAGTAAATTATGGCTTATTAGAGAAATGGGTAATTTCAGTTGTTTAATAGCCTTTTTAGGAATACAACATCTTACCTTGCCTGAAAACAACAGTGGCTAATTAGAGTTACATCATGACCATAAAAACACCTTCTGGTAATGTCCAAATCAAGAACAGTTTTCTTTTTCAATTAAAAGATCTTAATAATAAATACAGATTACTTACAGCACATGTGTGCATATCAATAGGGATTGGAAAAAGACAAAACAACAACAACAAAAATTGATCATTTGATTTTGCCATTATCGTGTATTAGGTAAGGTCAGATATTCATTAAGATGCTTTTTTTTAAAATTTTGATTCCGTCTTCCGCTCATAAAATTTGATTAAAGCAACACATTACAGTGCATCAATTTCCATGAAATAATATCTCTAGTTAGAATCATAGCAGCTGTAGGTACATGCATATTGCATTTTTTTCCCGTCAGCAATGACACAAGCAAATTCATTTCACTTATATAGTGGTGGTCAGGTTAAGATCGTATTTTTTCAAAATATTTCTTCAGGAGGTAAGGTTATTATATTAACTGAGGAATACTGAACTATACATTCACCGCAAAATATACTTTGAATGTGGACATAAAAAGAGAAAATAGAGTATATATTATTGCACTTTTATTTCAGACAGCACACACACATGTACACTCACAGGAGCAATTTATTAACATCACTGATCTTTTTGTATTATCTGCTATTTACAGCTGAGGCGGAATTCTGTCTCAAAAGTTACGAAATCACAACACTTGTTACTAAAGTAAAACTGTATACAAATAAATTAATAATTAATCTTAAAACTATGACCTGTTTGTTGGCAATGGTCCAGTCAGCCTAAATGTAACAGGAATAAATGGTCAAGGACATCATTAAAATTACTTTATCGGTTTTTATGAACCCTGATACCTTGGGACCTGGTTATGTCTACGATTTTTTTTAACATCCCTGATGTAATTGAGATAACCAAGTTTGAATGAAATCATTACATTATAATGTCATCTACATGACAAGTTTGAATGAAATCATTACATTATGATGTCATCTACATGACAAGTTTGAATGAAATCATTACATTATGATGTCATCTACATGACAAGTTTGAATGAAATCATTACATTATAATGTCATCTACATGACCATTTTTTTGACCTAGGTGTATCTTGGCAATGTGAACACTAGGAGAGAATGGATGTAACCTGACATGATTGTGACTTCTGTCTCTTATTAAAACAATAAAAAAGAATGTGAAAGAAAAATATAAAGTAAAAAAATATACGAGACCTTCTGAAATATTTAGCAATTTATGACTTTCTGTAAATCAATCATACATGCTTTCTGCAGAAGAACTGATGCAATCTCTATAACTGTGTCATCGTGAACAAATACACTCACTAACAAAGCCTTTTCTCTGAGTATTTTTACATTTTCTGGACACGTTCAAATAAGACAGAACAAATACAACTTCATTTCAGAAATTTTAAGGTCACTTGTGTGCTAGTCTTTTCTCACTTAATGTACTTTTGATAGCAAGATAATCTGGTGACAGTGGGGATTTTCTCAGGGGTACATGGCTGCAGTAGAACATGCCTGATCATGAAAAAGAAAATTAAATGGACAAAAATATTTGGAAAGGAGTACATTTAAAATAATAAAGATAATCAAAAGTCAATGATTTGCAACCAAAAAAAGGAATCAAACGAAAATGTTTTGTAAATATACATATAATCAATGACAAGAAGTAAGTAACATGTCTTACTTGGTACAAGAAAATACTTTTTATACTTTTTAGTGAAAAAAAAGGAGCAGGAAATGTTCAAAACTGAATTCATGGCCAACCTCTGCCTTCACCAGAGACTGAATCTGCAAGATGCATGAAACATTTCACTGATTTAAGGAAAGCGTCTCCCTCATTATAAACCACCATCCTTTGTTGTTTTTCTTTTACGTGTTTAAAGAGCAGTGGAAATATGTACAGTGAAGCGATACTTATCTAAACACATTAAGTAATAACGATTTTGTCCAGTAAATCAGCCATTCTTATAACTAATTCATACTGAAAGCAGACTTAAATTCTGGGAGAATAGTATGCAGTCTATCTAAACAAACAACCCTAATTATTGGTGCCTAGGTATTCAGCACTCTACTGTAAAAAAAGGTTTTGAGCAGTACATACAAGAAAACAACAAAAAAGCTTTTCACACCGAAGATTATGCATTTTGTGGATTCCTTTATTCAGCAATCTCCATGCATACAGTGAGATTTCATAATTTTTAACATATTTAAATATATCATGACATGCAGAAAGACATATCAAAGGATGTGAAAATATAGATAATGGAAGATGCAAAACTTACAGATATGTAAGCAGATACAAGTCAATCTAGATATTTAGGACTTTGCAAGAAAACTAATACAGTTGCTTTTGGTCTTTATTTCATATGCTATTGCATGCAAATGTATCTGACAGGAAAATTATGGCCACATCTGTAGTTATGTTGACATATTTTATGTACATGAACATCATATGAAAAGAAAAAAGTCCTTGACCTGCATATGTGTATCAAACATCTTTATTTACTGTTCTTTTGACCACTCATCTCCAAATTCTTCATGAGTGTATGTATTTCATATGACCAGTGTATCATACTGTGCAACTTCAATGCAATGTTCATCCTCCTTAACACCCACAGCCCTTACCCAGCCAATATTTTGCATCCCTTTGGTGGCTGCCTAAAGAATGCTGCAGTGTAATTACTAAAAACAGTAAAACCTATCCATATGGGACATTTAATGAAATACAAAAATGTATCCTTTTTGAACAAAACATCTTTTATATTCACATGAAAATCAAATTTATAAAAGGAATTTGTAAATGTCATTCCTTATGTTTGACTGATATAAGGTGTGAAAATATGGACAATTTAAAATTTAGTAAACCCTAAGCACTTCAGAAGAATTCCATGCAATACAATGTTTCTGCCTGCTCTCTGTTTGGGAATCAAAGCTGAATACTAACCTTAATGTTGATAACAATGACGGTCGCAATGCCATCAGAAAAGTTATCCCTGTGTCATATATATCCTTTGTACCATGTATCATTATGATTTATGAGATGGCATTCAGACCCATTTGAGATATACCATGAAGAGCTAAAAAAAAAATAGTCAGGATTCAGACCCTATATCAGATGGACCATGAGAAAGACAGGATTCAGACCCATTTGAGATATACCACAAAGATGTACGAGAAAGACAGGATTCAGACCCATCTGAAATGAGTCATTAAGATTTATGAAAATAAAGGATTCAGGACCATTTGGAATGTATGATGAAGAGCTACTAGAAAGACAGGATTCCGACCCCTCTGAGATCTGCCATAAAGGTTGAAGAGAAAGACAAGATTCAGACCAATTTGAGATGTATCATTATGATTTATGAGAATAAAGATTTCAGGCACATTTGGGATGTATCATGAAGAGCTCCAAGAAAGACAGGATTTAGACCATTTGAGATGTACCATAGATGCTGATGAGAAAGACAGGGTTAAGACCCATTTGAAATTAAACATTAAGATCTATAAGACAAAGTTTAGTCACTGATATACGTAGATCATGACATTCTTGTTATACAAAACAGAAGCAAGATATCTTCACCATGTCCATTACAGCAGAAGTTACAGAGATGAGCAGGTTTACAGACCGCTGTGAAACTGAAATGGATCAGGCAGAGAATATCAGGGATCTAGATTCCATCTAAAACAATTTAGACTTTTTTTTCAGTGGTAGCATTTTTATCCACAACCTGACAAAATTTTCTAAACACCCCAACCCCACCCGAGTCAACAAGAGTTCTGTTATAATCAGCAGTGCTATTTATGTTCCATCAAGTCTATTTAGAATATTGGCGGCAACTACAATAAAATAATTTTAAACAGGCATGATATAACAGACAATCAAGCCTAGAAAGTATTTAGAATAAAAAAAAGTATAGTTTTACATTTGAATTTAAAGCCAACATGTTCTAAAGTGTAAACTGATAGACTAGTTTTTGCTAAAAAAGGAAAGAGTACCTTGAAGAAATGGATACTCTACGAGCTAAAAATGCATTTTTAGTTATTGACAAGACAGTTTCTTCTGTCCTTTTATTTTTTTTCAAACTGTTGAGTGTTTGTTTGTGTCAAAATGTTTACAACATAGTGCAGTACAAAATTCTGTCATGAATTTTGACCTTGGATAGAAAATACACTGAACTCCTCTCAAATAGTATCAAGATATACCCACATGCCAAATTTGGTCAAATCCATAATTAGTACTTTTTTCTGAAGAAACCCATTATATTATTCAAGATATTCGTTAGATGTATCCATAAACTGGGTACAATAAAAATTAGTTTATATAGTTATGTACATGTATTTGTTTGTATTCATCATTTTTACAAGCTGTTACAGATAAAGACTTAATAACCTTTGAAACTGAAATCAATGTCCGAGTGCTATCACATGACTTACTTAACTGCAACACTAAGTCTGGTCACATTCATTTGTACAAGTCACTGTGTTCATAAGCTCATTGAATATACACATGCATAAAGTTACTGAATGTTCCAGGGTCACCATTTTCATTTACGACCATTACATCCTGGGATGAATGTTTGTAAAGTTTCATGGCAATTCTCCCTGTAATTATGGATGAAGCCGTAAATAACTTGTATTTATGGAAGGGCAGACACCAAACAGGCCATCACATATGCTCTTCTAACCTTCAACAAGCAGCACTCATAATAAAGCTTCTCACAACTGCAGTGATTTTCAAATGATCAAGGTGCGTGAGTAGTTTGCCTTGTTATTATGTCCAAATGTAACAAAATTGGTCTTTTCCAAAAAGCTATTTCTTACAAGCCACAGATAGGAGGCTTTTTACTTCGTTGTCATAAGTCTTTTTGCCAGTGGTAAAAGCAATAATTCATGTCTGCATCACAGAATATATGACAGATCAAAACTGAGAAGCAAGCATGTTAAAATGGGATGAGGTGTAGAGAAGGAGAGAAATAAAATGAAGTCCAGACGGGTAATGTGAACTAGACCCATATTCTGGTGAATTGATAGCGTACATTTATGAATTCATCCCATCAGATCTGTAGATTAATATTGGTATGAAGTTATGTAAGCCTGGAACTACACCTTAACAAGAGTGCTGCAAATGGCACTTGATATGCAGTCTCGTGACCTTTTCTTACTAATGACCTTGACCTTTGAGATAGGGACTTTGACTACTGCATGATAAACAATGGATGAGGAGTCAGCAAATTTATCAATGCCATGCACAAAGCCAAAACTGCAGCTGATGCGAACTATGACACTGATGCAAAGAAAAACTAACCATTTTCTACTATTTCTGTTCTAATTTTCTTCAACTAGACTCTCACATGGCTCTAGATGCATCCTGTCATATGAGGGTCTCATATAATGCTTCACTAATCTCTATTACCAATAGAAGGCACTTAGTAAAACTCTGTAGAAGTGATACTACCAAGACATAGTTATCTTCCTATCTCAATATTTTCTGAAATTATTAGAAACAAAATATTAAGAAAAAACTTGGAAGGATATAGTTTATACCACTTCCAATACAGGAGTTGTGTCTCAATCAGCAAATGAAAATGACATCCTCTTACCATCATAATAATGGAAGACATCACTTCATATCATCAGTCAAAGAAATCACTTTTCCAATTTTTGGGAAAGACTTGTTCTTGTATTATGAGAAAACCTCTGGTTTTTATCAGACCATCATATGGTGAAGATCTCAGAAAGTCATGAGAGAGTCTGGTTAAATGAGTCTATTTCTTTTCATTTTACAGTACACACACAGGATGTCTGTAGTCCATACTCTTATCAAAGCATGTATGTTAAAGCTCATCTGCCAGTACAAGCAAATGCTAAATATAAAAATCTAGGTTACAGAGTGAAATAATTTGTGAATTCACTTTTACATTAATTGACAATAAACAGTGGAGTAGAAATGATCAAACAACATTTATGTTTCTTGTGACAAGTAATCACCTTTAGATGATGATGGAAAATTACATTTAGATGATGATGGAAAAGTAATTACATTTTGATGGTGATGGAAAAGTAATTACATTTAGATGATTATGGAAAATAACATTTAGATGGTGATGGAAAAATAATTACATCTAGATGGTGATGGAAATGTAATTACATTTAGATGATTATGGAAATGTAATTACATTTAGATGATGGAAAAGTAATTACATTTAGATGGTGATGGAAAAGTAATTACATTTAGATCATGATAGAAAAAAGGAAGCTTATTAAGACATGTGGAATGTGTTGAAATGTCTGTTTCTTAATACTTCATCTTAATTATAAATCAGCTCACACAGGCATCAATAAAAATGTTTCCATAAATGTTTTGTACATTAAAAACAAATATCACCATTAATTGCAGGAATTTTATGAATAAAATTTCACAAGATAAACACCTATTTGTGATTTTGGTATTTGACCAAGAGAGTTAAGAAGAAACGGTATTCAGCTAAGAACAGTCCAAGCTGTACTTTATTAGACTGATGATGAGGCACACTATACTGTATTTATGTTGTAAAGATGCATCCAACTGAAACAGACCGTTCTGACCAAGATTTCATCATCCAGAATGTTCCAATTTATGCACAAAACAGCTCTGTCAAACAAGACAGGAGGTAAATTTTCACAACAATTATTTCTTTTGAAACTTTTTAAGAAAAAAAAATATGCTGCATAAACTTTAATCATTTAAAATGTTTACATATCTCTTTGACTGCTTGCAATGTGCCGGAATCCAGAATGCTCACCTACCCACCATCTTGTCATGTTTTTGTAACTGAGGGTAAGGCCCAGTTACACCTTAGTCAGAACAATGATGACACACAACAACAATCAAGTTGCCAATGATGTCAACCATAATAAATAGTCTTGTCAACCATGTCAACGAGTGAAACATTGTGCATTTTTGTGTGTGTTTGTGTGTGTGTGTGTGTGTGTGTGATTTGGATTTTTAATGTAGCTTTAAGAATTTTTCAGTCATATCGCTACAATGTCTGCAGTGTGGCAGTTTATAGTGATGTCTAGCACTAGGGCATCATGCTCCAGACATGTTGCATGATGTCCCACCCAGTCACATTATCCTCACACCAGGCTGACCAGTTCTAACACTAACCTCTTAATGCTGAGCGCCAAGCGAGGCAGCTGTTAGTACCATTTTTGTAAGTCTTTGGTGTGATTCGGTCGGGGATCGAACCCACGACCTCCCGCATCCGAGGCGGACACTCTAACCACTAGGCTACTGGAGCGGTACATTGTGTATTTACATCATTTTAATTCCACTTTTCCTTTACTCTATAAACTTGCTTGTAAGACGAGTCTGACTACAAAATGCACAAAGGCAACTCTGCCATCTACACAATACACCAGTAAATCTGGGTCACTATAGTTTACAATGAGTAACCAGTAGAACAAACAATACAGACCCTGATCTGCTGGTGCACTATGCAATGGCAGATATGTTGCTTGCCGCTGAACTCAACTTAGAGGTATGTATACACAGTACCATATTAGTCAAACACAAATATCATAAATAGGTATTTACCCCATGAACTTATTTTGTTTTGAAATGGGGAAGCATAGGACTTTTTCCCATTGCATGTTTATAACTTTACACTTATGCAGGTGTAAAGCTACATAACACAATTTGTGGACTGGCAATAACAAATAAAACTACATCACATGTCTGATTTGTTCACCTTTTAAATGAATATGTACACATGAAACCTATTATTACAACAGACGATGTATGTAAAACCGTTCCCATGGTTACAGACAAAAAATATGTGAGAAAATGTTCAGAGGCATTGAAAAACTTAACAGAAACTTATGGTACCCTTTCCAAAATAATTTTGGTTCTTCATTGGATATTTTGAACAGGAAATTGCAGATGAAAATGCTAACTGAAACTGATGACAGAACTTTCTGGTCAGAAGCAAGCAAAGTAAAGGACAGAATAATCCCATTACCACTGAAAAAACATGAATTCACAAAAGATTAGATTCGTTTCAGTTTCAAACATAAGTGTCATTCAAAAAAGCCTTACCGTTGGTCACTTTGGCTGAAATAAATTTAGGATGAATATAGGTATTATCTAGGTTGCGTGAACTATGAGCTACAAGTAAAAGCATCTTCTTACAATACATTTCAAATGTATCAATTTTCATGGTCTTTATGGAAAATTGTATTTTAATCGGAATGTAAATTCATTTTCAAAGAAGGATTATTATTCATTTCTTCTTTATGGTTTTTAAAACCATAAAATGCACAAAAATTGGTACCCCTATGAAAAATAGTGAATTTACAGTAAATCCATCCCATGTGATGAATATCCTCTGAACTTGACTTCCTTTTTTTCACACTGGCTCAAAGGCATTCCATTAGTAAAAACTTAAATAAATATGAAATACATAAATCTTGCCCAAAAAAAATCTGGGACAAGTTTTTGATTTTTTAAATCAGCAAAGAAACTATATTTATTTGTATGTACAAGATATTTTTAACAATGCTAGAGGATAAATTACTCCGACAGTATGGTACAGTTGACATGACACACTTTAAAGGGTTTATCAATTTGTAACGAAATATACGAATCACTCATTAGTGAGATGAATGCTAATTAGGGAATCAATTTAGAACAACTCTTGACTTGAGTCAATAAAATATGTATGCCCCAAACACCCACTAGAGCCCCAATAAGTCATTTAAAAAAAATGGAACAAAATGCTGTAAGTGGCATGAGAATCTAATTAAGTCTTGTATATATACATATATATATATATATATATATATATATATATATATATATATATATATATATATATATATATATAAACACGCCTAACAAATTTAATTTCTGTCACTTCATTTTTGCATAATAATGTAAGCAAAGTTTTCACCAAAGAAAATGTAAGTCAAAAAACATTTCTAAAAAAATATTTAAAAAGAAAAAAATAGTGTTTTAGTGCATTAAAATCTAGTTCAGTTCCACATGAAAACATGTCTAAAAAATCTCCTTGTCACTGTGGTTTTCAGGCAGCTGTGATCAGCTTTCCATTAAAAAATTTCAAAAGTTTAAAAAAGTTCAAAAATGTATTACAACAAGAGTATGTGAATGGCAAATTGTACACCCACCCACACGATTAATAGTCCTCACCCCAGACCCTAGTAGTCATGGCAAACTCTGGATGCAGACCTGTGGTAAAAGTATATGGTCTTGAGCCAGAGTTGCTGTTCAGAAACCATTGTTTTCTTCTCAGACTTATTATGAATGCTTGACCTCTTGATTCCAGAATCAATCAGCATTTTTTATTTATTACCCTATGTGCATGCCATCCACAAACCTTTGTAAAGCTGTATGATTAAAAGTTAATCTTTTTGCGGAAACCATTTTTCTTCTTTGAGTCGGTGAACTTGAACTTGGACCTTTTGACCCCTCTAAACAAAATGCTTCTTCCTTGACCCAAGTGCAAGCTAACCACAAAATGTTGTTCACATCTGTGATATAGAACTAATGTCATTATGCTGAAACTATTATTCTTTTTTCAGGTAACCCAAAAATCAATAAACTTTTTTGTTTACCTCAAGAGCTATGTACAATGGTTAGTCCATGTATGTGATGCAGAACTGATGTTGCTGTGAATAAACCATATTTTTTCATTCAGTCACTGTGAACATTATAACCTTTGACCTTTTGGCCCAAAAATCAATAGGTTTCTTCCTTACCGCAAGTACAAATCATCCACTAAGTTAGGCCAGGTCTGTGATGAAAACTTACGTTTATGTGTGGAAACCACATTTCTTTTATCTATCACAGTGACTTTTGACCTCTTTACACAGAAATCATAGCTTCTCCACATGTCAAGTGCAATTGTGCCATAAAGTTTGATCCAGGTATTAGATACAGGACCAATGTTATTGTGCAGAAACCATTTTTCTCCTTTCAATCAGTGACCGCGACCTTTGACCATTTCACCCTGAAATCAATACACTACTTCCACACTTCAAATGCAAGCTGTCCACAATGTTTGCTCCAGGTAAGTGATGTAGTCTTAGTGTTATTGTGAAGAAACCAGTTTCCTCCTTTTGCTCACTATGACTCTGACCTTTGACCTTTTTGGGGCCAAATTTCAATAGGCTTTATCGTTTACAATGCTTTCAAGCTATTAACAATGTTGATCCAGGTATGCAAAGAGTACCTAGTGTTATCATGCAGTTTTCAGTCACAATAACTTAACCTTTTGGTCCTGAAATCAACTGACTTCTTCTTTACCCAATGTGCAAATCATCCACACAGTCTAGTAACTGTAGCTGATAGAAAACTAAAGTTATTGTGCAGACAAGAAAAAGTTAATGGACCAAGGGACAAACAGATGGATAGACAGTCATAGCATTATACGCTTGGCCCCAAGGTAGGCTTATACAAATAGACACACACAAAAATACTGTAATGTCATGAAAATCTAATAAGGTCATTCATATATGCATACAACTAGAAATTTGTTTAAACAACACTAATGCACCAGCCAATATGACACAGCTAAACTGATAAATGGACAGAAGAGTGCTATCAAGCAGTGGGGACATACAATTTAACAGAAATAATTCTGCTCTCACGAAGATCACTGCCATAGATGGTTATTCTGGGTGAACAAACAGCACTTTAATGTACACCTATTTTGCAGGATCTTACACAACTTGCAGAATGTTCTTAACTATGGAATCATTCATTCTTTTGTGGCTATAACTTCTGTGTGGTTATGCAAAATAGGAAATTTTTACAATCATGAAATCAAGCATAGATCTATATTTTAAAAACAGACTTAACAGATAGTTTACAAAAAGAAAGCTGTTTTAATTACACATACAAAGATAAAAGACGGTCTTGAAGCTAACAGTTTCACATTCTGGTGCATTCTTTGCTTCGTTGGGATGCTGAATTTAAGCTGGGCAAACCAGCACAGCTGGGAATTGCCAGACATGTTGTATCACGAGATGTATCAAATAAATGTACCAAATAACTGTCTTTGATACAATATGTATCACGATAGTATCACATACACAAATAAACCATAACAAATACAAGTGTCTCCATGAGGATTTCAAATTTGCTGGACCCTGATACAAGGCTTTGTGTGGATGGATGGGAGGGTGGGGAGAGGCCTAAATTCCATGTTGCATCTTTACATTAGTGGTTGTAGCAAACTATGCATCTCAAGACAACTAACAACCCACAGATAAAACAGAATCTATAACATGGTCAGCACTTTGAAATTGCTGCACCTATACTAATTTCAAGTGGAGTGTGTTATTGGGTTAAACAATTATATATTGTGCATGGAAGCCTATTCTGTTAGGTGATATGGCTAGATGGGTATATCGCCTGATATAGAAATTCAGCCACTCTGCCCATTTGCCATGTTAACACCACATGATGCAACTTACCCTCCACTAGTGGCAGCCATGATGCATTTCTCCTGTGGACATTTGCAATAGGTGTAGTTATCATGGTCCATACCAAAGTTATGACCCATCTCATGTGCAACTGTGGCTGCTGTCTGTACAGGGGTGCCAAGATTCTGACAAATTAAAAATTATCAACACACAGAATTAGGCTCCAAAAACTCAATAGTTCAACTTTGTATTACCTGCATCGCATGTTGCTTTTTACATAAATGTTTCCTAGAATCTGTTAATATTGAACTCTTCATTGGCCTCAGATACACGTCATTAGATTTTATTATTTGACTGTGAGCTTCTAAAAGAGAAGGTAAATCTCATTCAATATGAGATGTCTTGCATGTATTGTCTTTCTTCTAATATTAAATCAATACAAATAACACACTTTTCTTCTTCCTGAATTTACAGCTGATAAGCAAACAGTGAAGATGAAAACTGGTTTTTAACTACAGCAACACTAATTGCTTACTGTTGCAAATTCCAACATTTCCAACGTTTATAATGCATGTTCCAACCCAGCCCCCACCCAAACTCAGACAGTGATAAATCTGCCGCATATATACTGCATTTTACCTCTGACAGCACATATAACTTTTAAAGAATGTAAAATGACTTTGTAATTAACATGTTTTTACAACTGATCTTTGCAACTTCCCAGGGAACCGATGGACAGGGATCCAAAAAGGAAAGATAACAATGAAGTTTCAAGAAGTTAAGAAGAAGATGTAATAACAGACAGATGAATTGTATCACAATATCTCCAGGTTCCATGCTAAGGTATATAAATATCATACACCTCCTTATAATTTGTAACTGTATCTTGGAAAGACTTATCGTTTTGCATCTAATGTAAGTTACTGTGATTATATTATTTTTTTGTGTAGTGACAATTTTTGCCAACTTTGTGGTTTTTATATACCACAAATTTAAATATTCAAAAATGTATTATTCTTCTGTGCAAAACAATAGGACTCTTTCCCCAATCCGTGAATTTAGATGCCAATGAAAAAGGCATTTTTCCAAATACCATGGAATCTGATACCCACAAAAATAAACAAATTTGCACTATTTTCTTCAACAGTCATCTTCAACTTAAAAATTATCACGGTCTTCAAATAAATTTTAAGAATTGCCTTGCTTTAATAATTATTTTCTGATTATGCTTAATTTTCATCTCATTCAATTTGTCAAAAAAAGAAAAGGTATCCTGTATCAGTTCTTTTAATTCTTACATACTGCCTTAGTCATGGACACAAGAAAAATATATATAACTCACAATGTTGACACCCCCTGAGTACTGGAAGGTACATATTGTTCCTTTGATGGCCTTTCCAACCACTCCATTTGTGAAAGTTGTTCCACTAAAAGAAAAGGTAAGGGAAACTTTAAAGAAAATCCACAAGCAAAGCTGGTGACTCCAATTAGTTCTTTCAATGGACTGCAACAAATCAAAGTCAAGCCATAAACCATTTTCTAATCATTTATATCTTTAGTTCTTTTGAGACTTCAATTACATTAATGTGTTGCGTTTTTTTGCTATTCACTTTCGCATACTTTAAAATCTGGAATTAAATATTTCAGGCCCAAGCTAAATAAATTAAAATAAGCATTATGTTTGGATTACATATTACTCCACTACTATAAAACCCTTTGTGTTTTCTGTTATAATGTTGGTATGGTTATGGATCACATTTTTTATGTAGTAGTAAAATTTTATGTATCATGTACTTCATTATAAGAGATTCTCACTATAAGACAGTATACTATATGGCTCCCATGGATAGTGGTATAAAGAGGGAGTACTGTATCATGTGCTTCACTATGAGACAGTATACTCTATGGCTTCTATGGAATGTGTTGTGATGAAGGAGTTCTATCAGTTCAATTCCATATAAGTATTATTATTATTATTATTATTATTATTATTATTATTATCATTATTATATAAAAAGTTGGCGTACCAGGTTCTACCTCTTTTGGTTTCAACACTGCAGACACAGCATATACCCTGATCTACTGTGGCGTAATGAGCTGTTGTTGTTGTTGTTGTTGTAGGGCTTAACGCCATTTTTCAGCACATGATAGGCTATATATGGCGGCCAGTATTAATGGTGGAGGAAGAAACTGGGAAATACCCGGAAAGAACCACCGACCCACGAGAAGCAACTGGCAAGCTTTCTCACATATCCACATTCGCCGAATCCAAGACTCGAACCCACGCAGACAGAGGTGAGATGGCAGTGATCCGTAATGGAGAGCACTTTAGACCACTGGGCCACTCGGGGCCCCCATAATGAGCTGTTAAAACCATGTCTAAAAATTCTGATCTACTTCTGATTTCAAGCCAACAGCATAGACCCTATTCTGCTGTTGTATAATATCCTGGCTGATCTGGGTCTACATGTTCTATTTGCTTCTGGTTTCAAGTGCTTCAAGTGTATAAAGTGCTTGCTGATCTGGGTCCACCTATTTGTTTTACTTCTGATTTCATGTCAACAGCATTGTCACAGGAGACACTGATCTAGTGTTGTATTTATATTCTGGCAAATATGGGTCTATTCAGTTTGATCTACTACCAGTTTCGAGTGAACAGCAAAGACACTGATCTGTTGATGTACAATATTATGGCAGATAAGAGTGTATTCTGTTTGATCTATTTCTGGTTTCAAGCAAACAGTACAGACATAGCACAGACCCTGATCTATTGCTGTATAACATGCTGATAGATTATGAACCTGGTTCCATTTCCGAGTTCAAGTGAACTGCATAGACCTTGATCAGCTACTATCAGATAAGGGTTTAAGCTTTTCAACCGACTTTTGACTTCAATAAAAACAGAATAGACCCAGCCCAGGTGTCAGGATAATGTGAATGGGTGGGACATCATGCTACATGTCTGCAACATGATGCCCCAGTACTAGACATCACTATAAATTGCCACACTGTGGACATCGTAGTGATATGACTGAAAAATTGTCAAAGCTATGTTAAAAATCCAAATCACACACACACACACACACACACACACACACACACACACACACACACACACACACACACACACACACACACACACACACACACACACACACACGATGCAGCCCAGATCCTAACCTGCTTTTGTATAATAAAAGGGTTAGAAGTGAAATTAAATTTTAAAATGAGGTTTATTTTAAGTTTTTCAAAGTTTTAAAAAACTTTTTAGGTTCAAGAAACAAAGCTGTTACAATATTATCTCCATGGTGAGCGTAACTGTCATTAAAAATTTGATAAAATATGCTTTCTGAGTTTGTTTCTAATAAAATAAAAATAAAGTGAAAATTAATAAATAATTAAAAAACAAATACCTACAAGCGCTAAGAAATTTCCACTAAAATGTCCTCCTGTACACTGCCCAACAAATAATCCATTAAACAAATTTTTAAACATTTACCCAATGTCATCTTTAGTCCTGCACTTTTATGAACAGTTCATACACAATACACTGTATATACAATATCCTTTCCTAGGGCCAATATATTTTTCTTATATGGATTTTTAAACTCTTCGAGCTTCTCATCCAGCTACATTTCAAGTGCCTTGATTTCCACTACTTTATCCCCTGCACACTTTTTATTTGCAATGTACCTAAAAAACGTCACTGTCACTTTCCAACCATCGGGCATACACCAGTTTTGAAAGCCAACTTAGTTGGAAACAAGATTTACTATTGCTACCAGCTATGCACATGGTTTTCTTAATTATGCTCTTTTAAATAGTACTATTTCCAGTTCTGGACGTAATGGGGTCTCATTATTACATAATTTTGTTTTTCCCTACTTGAACTCTAAAATATTATGCAAGGAGATGATCAAAATTTGACAAATAAAAATAGCATGTAGTCAAAATTTGCGACATTTGGGGTTTCAAAATATAAAACATTTTTATAGTACCATAAACTAAATAAATGTTGTGATATTCCATATTTCTTGAAGGGAATTAGCAAGACAGTGACAATATGTATCCCACATGTTTTTCCTGAATTCCTATCTAGGGTAATTTGGGGTTTCCCTGTTTCAATTGCACATGTTCTTGTACCTGAAAACTGAGTAGTAAATTAAAAGTCAAGACAATACTCAACAACACTCTTCAAGAATACGAAGTGATTAATCCGTGTTTATAAGTCTATGGGTTGGCGCTAACAATCACCAAATGTACAGCCCAGATGTCTGTACCCCTTAAAGTGGTGATCAGACCTATTAAAATTACATATCTGGTTACTGAAAAGTTACAAAACTGTTATATGGTGTGCAAATATTTGTCCAAAAGTTCACATACTTGTGCAGTGTAACACATTTTCCAGCCTTTAGAATGATGTCACTAACTATATATGCAACTTTCATAATGTTGGCAATGCATCTTAAAGTTTGGATTACATGCCTGATTCACTTAATTCAAAACACAATTTCAGGCAAGGTACGTTAGTTTAACTTTCCAAATATATCTACTGAAGGGTACAACTCTTGCTCTTTTTAAAAATGTTGACAATGATATGCCCTTATGAGTCTATGATAATGAATTATGGAATAAAATGACCGGGATGTCTTTAACTTGCATAATTCAGGTGCCTTCTCAACCACCCAATAAAATGCTTTTTAAGTGGGTTTAGGGTACAGCTGTTGATAATTTTTTCAAATTTTTAGATTTTGTTTTTATATTTAGGTTTCCTTCCATTTTTTCAAAGGCTTTTTTTCGTTTCCCCCCCCCCCCGGTTTTTAAGGTCAAAATGAAATTTTAGGTTTTCTGAGGTCCGCTGCAGACCCTGTAAATCAGGGTCTACATTGTTTGATCTATTACTGATTTCATATGAATAGAACATACCCAGTCTAGACTCTTATATAACATGCTGGCAGATTCACCCAATGTTTGATCTATTTCTCCTTTTAAATGAACAGAATAGACCCTGATCTGTCCGCACAATATTCAATGGCAGATCCTAATCTGCACTACTTATAGCTGCATGTGCATTGAGCAAAAAATAAGAAAACTTTATTATTGTGATGTGAATATAAAAAAAAAAAAAAAAAAAAAAGATAAAAATATAAGGCCTTTCACTGGGTCTATAAAAGAAATACAAATGTGTATAACTATAAACTAACAACTTTGTCGGCATATGCATGAATGAAAATAATTATTATTATTACAGCATTAATTATTAAACAAAAATAAGTGTACACTTTTATATTTATTACACTGAATGTACAATAAAATTAGCAAATTCTCTAAATTTATTATGAAAATTTTTTATTTTTTGGAGATCACTACATGCAGGAAAGTTTGTATTTTTCTCCTTTGATTTCTTGAAAAAGTTTTGCACATGCATTAAATATGGTATATGTATCGATACCTGACAAGTTGAGCATTATCATTTGCATGATATGGATTTATCCTCTCCTTTCTATAGTGCAGGAAGTTCTTGAGAGTTTCATCAGCATCATTTGTAATGGAAATTTGATCGCCAGAAGTCCAGTTCTCTATTCCCACCAATATTACGAAGATATTCAATGGCTGGTACAGCTGAAGGCATGGACAATACACAATTATGATTTTATTTTGACTTCAATACATTATTTATTTGAGCTGGGAAATATGATATTGACCAACATAAAGCGTCAACCAATATCTCTATTTCACAGATACAAAAACCCAACAATGTTCTGAGTTAAACAAAAGCTGGTAACTGTTTTATTACTTTCATATCTTGATCAAAAATTAATTGCATAAGCACAATACTTTCTTTTGTCAGGCAGAAATCACTGTGAGGAAAAATGTTGCATTACTACTGAGTGAGTATGACCTGGAATTTAGGATAATTGTTATGAAAGTAATAATATGAAATATTTACTCGCTTACAATTTGAATCCATCTACAAACTGCAGAGACATAGATCTGATGTCGCATAATGAAATTACAGATCTAGGTCTATGCAATTTGTTAAAAGTAATCAGCTGAACCAACAACACAGGCCCTAAGATCAGGTTCTGTGTTATTTACAGGTGGAATTGACTTGAAAAAGAGTATATACTGGGCAATTATTTACCTTTGGAAAAGTGAATACGAAGCTTTATGAACAAGTAAACCTTACATGGAAGGACATTAACTGGAGAACAACATGATTGGTTTTGCTGTATACTTATTGAAACAAAGGTATACAATCATTTTATTAAAGGATTTACTGAAATATTTTCTCATTTAACTTCTTTCAGAAAATCAAAATTGGAAATTTTTTTGTAAATTATGCTTCTCCAAGAATACATACTGATCATACAAGAGTTAGAAAGATGCTCCATTACCTCTTGAATCCAGTAATCATGGAATTCCTGTCTATATTCCAAACAAAGCCAAGACAAGGCATGAATCTGATAGGTTATGTCCCTGCAGCCCAGACCATCACCAGACCAGTTTAATGTTAGCACAGCCTTATCTCTGGCATTAAACAGCACTTTCACAGGATCTGCGTGGTGATTTACTTAGAAAAAGTCTTTGCTTCTTTATCTCTTACACAGGTACTGTTGTCGTTGTTTAAGTGACTGTCCATTGTGCTGTTAAATCACAGAGTTAAAAGCTTGCGAAAGTTGACTGTAAGCACATGCCAACTGCATTTATTATGTCTCAGATCATCAAGTTCCATTTCAAACATGAGGCCTGCCGAGACAGCTCTGTTTTCAAAAGCTGAAACATTCATGAGTGTACTTAATGTCTTGAGATCTTCGAATATACGCTGACCATATTACCCACTTTCCTCTTTCCCCAGTGTGACTGGAGGAAAGTGGCACTGCTGCCCCCCCCCCCTCTATTAGGTCTGATTGTGTCTGAGATCACAGGCAATAGCCTCTACTTGGAGTGGTGGGGGGTAACATTTACTCCTCACAGAGCCAGAGAAAAATGTTAGCCAATTCTAGGATTGAGGCACTCAAAGAGATGATGCTAGTCCCTGAAATCCTGCCATTTCCAACTGTACACCTTCAGAGTGGATGGCCCTTTAGTGTGTGAGATTCTCTCCATGACAGAAAAATTAAATTTTCTTTTCAAGGCTCCCGTGACAAGAGCCAAGGAAGAAGTAATTTGTTCAGGCATTTGAAACACCTGTGACCATGACTGTCTGGGCTAGCTGGGTCTTGGGGAAATTTTCCTGAGAAGTCTATTAACAGATGGAGCAGACTGTTCACCCAGGATCTGTCCCACCTGAGATGGGCTATCAGAATCACTTTGCTTTTGTGACCGCTCAAGTTCTGGATTATGTGCATCCATGGCCCATGACTCTGGGTCTGGGAATGGTGAGATGAAGATGGACAGTTTGTGATTTCACCTCATCACAAAAAGATGTATCATGGGCAACCCCAAAGCAAAAAAATCCAATGAAAGATCATTGGGTGAATTGACTACTCAGTGTGAAGGATCAGGCCTTTTCTAAGAGGTGAATCAGTGAGGTCATTAAGCCTGCCTGGAATATGTCTGATCTGAGCCATTTAATTGATATGGATGAACCAGCAGTGAAATTTCAAACCAGTACGCACAGATTTCATCCCCCCTTATTTGAAGAGATTGGTCACGACTTCAGAATTGTCCAAAATAATGAGGACTACATTTAAATATAATTGGATCTTCCAGAAATGAAATGCTTTTACCACGGCCTTAATTTCTAGGATGCTGATGTAAAGAAGAATCTCTTTGGCACCACTATTGAAGCTGGACATCATATGGATTCCCCAACTGTATAAGCTGGGTTGAGTTAGCAGGGTCATTTGTAAAGGGCACCTAAAAAGGCAGCCAAGGAGAATTGAATCTGCCACATGCTAATTAGTCTGAGGAACTGAAAAATCTCAAGTAAATCAACTCCCTGTTGGAAACTGACTCTGAGCTCAATCAACCATGACAAGTGCAACTAAGGGAGTGAAACCAGATTGAAGTTTGTAAAAATTCCATGCCTAGGTGGAGGAAATGCTGGGATGGTGTAAGGACTGACTTATTCCAACTGATCAGAAAATAGTCTCAAAAGGGAAAGATCATTACTGCCTTTTGCAAAAGATAAACTTATCATTTGTTTTTGGAGGATGTCATCAAGATACACTGCCATCACTGCTGACAAGGTTGACCAGAAGAGATGATACAGTTAATGAACTTGGTGAAAACTTATGGGATGATATTGAGTTCAAACAGGAGAGTGTCAAATTGGTCAATGGTTCCTTGGATATCAAAGGAACCTGCATGAGGACGTGTGTATAATGAGGTGAAAGCATGCTTCTTTAAGTCTACACTAACCACAAATTCATCCATTTTTACCAAATGTCTGACTGAACTTGCCATCTCCACTTTTAATATTGACATATAAAAGTACTTGTTGAGTCGACTATGGTCTATGATTGGTCTGAGATTCCTGTTGTCCTGGGGTACCAGAAATATTCTGGAATAAAACCCCAGGCAAGTTCAGCTTGTGAACTATCTCCACCACCCACTTGTCAAAGAGTGATGAGATCTTCTTCTCTAAAATTCCTGACTTCTCCAGACAGGACAGCAAGTCCATCATGGAAGGGGAAATCAAAAGGGGTGGGGTTAGATAAATGAAATCTGAAGCCCTCCAACCAACTTGGATCACCGATTCATCTTTGGGAAGTTAAGTTGATACACACTTTTCAAAAATGAAGGAGTATGGCATCCTAGGAAGGCTCTATGTGGGAAGTTGGGGTGGCAAGTCAATGTTGGTTGTTAGGAGGCTTGGGAAAGGAGGAACCTTGTTTCCTTTCCCATCTTGTTAAACTGTCTCCTGATTCAAGACTTGCTCTTCCTTTCTGACATGGACTGCAGAAACAACTGCTGCCTTTGGGGTGGTAAGTCAATGTTCGCTGTTAGGAGGCTTGGGGAACGAGGATCCTTGTTTCCTTTCCCATTTGTTAAACTGCCTCCTGATTTGAGACTTTCTCTTGCTTTTGGAAATGGACTGAAGAAACAACAACTGTTGTCTTTGAGCATTATTCTACCTCTTATCCTTTTGCTGGCAACTGCCTCATCACTGTGGTTGAAATTGGTTTGGCCAGAAAGTAGGTTCAGGTTAGAAGGTGAGTTGAAGAGGCAGTTCCTGTGATGCTTTCTTATGTGCTTCCTCAATATTTCCACTAACAGCAGTAGTGTGTTGAAAGGAGCAAACTGCACAGCCAAGACATGATGTGGCTTTAGGGCTGATGAGTGCAGGCAAGTGTCTTGTCTCAAAGATCCAGGTTCACTGAAACTGTCAGGGCATTAGCCAGTATGTGATGCAATGCCCTATTAATCAACTTTATCCCTATTTTATCCCTATATAGCTCTACATACCAAAATGTGGCTGGATGTTATACAGCACAGCTCACCAAAGTGAAAGATTCCCAGTGACTAACAGTGGAACAATGTATGCCCCATGCATGTCTTCATTTACTTTAAACCTTCTGCATTTCATCCACATGCTTTACTTTTCTGAAGACAAGAATGATGAAAATGTTTTAGGAAATAACAAACCAAATGTGTTCATCTGCACAAGAGAACAACACTTATCTCTAAACAAGCAAATAAATATTGCAAGTGTGTGGGAAAAGTAAAAAAACATGTCTGAGCACGAGGTCAGAAAAAACCCCCACAACAAAGTAACTTACTGTAAGATATTCATGTATATATTCATATATATAAAAAATTAACAAAATAATGACTGGAACATATAGTACATACCATTACACTTAATACTATGTCATATCTCTATGGTCTTAAACTAAGTAACAGAAAGAAAGCAACCAAGTTTTGTAAAATTCAACAAATAATTTATTTCCTGAGAATACAAAGTAAATATTTAAAAGGAACATACAGTATTGTGAATTAAATCCCAAATAATCCTAAAAATTCTACCACAAATCCAACAGTATAGAGTATTCCAAATGTGCTGATGTACCAGCAGTCTTGAATAAGCTATGAATCAATAGTCATAATGTATCCTAATGATATAATTCAGAATGTGTCTGAAATCCAAAAACAGTGACTTTTTCCAAAAAGCTCAATGAGCATTTTGCAATTCCAATGGATAATTTTTAAATAAATGATTCCTCAGATTATATCTGAACACAAATGAAAACGATTTCAGAGACTGATCTTAAGATAGGAATGGATTCATTCTGTTTACTTCAAACTTGTATGAAATCCTAAGACATAATACAATGACCGAGATGTGGGTTAAAACTTTGTTTCCAGAATATTCAAAATTTTTTAAACAAGGCTAAGCCTTGAATGTAAATATCAGTAAACAACTTATTTATAACTTACAAACATAAAAAAAAAACATGTAGGCCATAGCTACTCTACCCTCAATCATGAACAAAGGTCAAGCACACAAAATAAATTAAATAATAAATTACAAATATACCAATTTTATCAAAGAATGGTGTAATAATAAAAAGATTAGCTAAGATTCTGTAAAAGGTATTGGATGCTGTCTATCTCATATCAGCAAAAGCGAAAAACTGGTCAACAACTGTAACCACCTAGCAGTGGTAAGGGACAATAAAGGGCAGGGTTGGGAAGAGTTTCTTCCCTTCTCTATATGGACCATAGATGGGAAAGACAAACTATTGTCTTTCATGATTACAGGATTCAAGAGGCAATGGAGAATTTTGCAAATGTTAATGTGATCAGGTAATATATTCAAAGGAGAAGCCAAGAGACAACATAAAAACAGATTATGTAAACATCAGTGATGTTGCAACTCTGCTATCTCACTTGTTGCAAATAATGTGACTTCATCAGCCAACAAAAAGACATCTCTCATTAAAATCATGTAATAATGCACTATGGTAGAATTTGGATTATTCCAATCAAAATATCATTACACCAAAAATCATTTCAAATACAGCAAACTCTCTCTGAAGACCAAAAACTCTGTAGATGAAATTCTTTAATTACAATGAATTTTAACTCAATGCACCAAAACAACTCTAACCTTAAAACCAAAGATATTTTCAAACCTAAATGTAAATTTGACACTAACATGAACCCCACAGAACTGAGACTGAAACAGATCATGTGGCCAACGAATGGTCTTCAAACAGCCCAAAGTCTGGCAAAGTAAATTAAAATTCAACATTTTAACACCAACTGATGCAATGAAATAATATTTACCACATATATCTACCTTGAAAACCAACTATTTATTAATTTTGTGAAGAAACAAAACAACAACATGTAAACATTAAATTCTATGTGACAAAACACCTAAAAGCATGTCATTTTTAGGTGTAAATCGTGAACCCCAGTAAGCCAAAGCCATCTAAATCATACAAAATATTTATCTGGTACCAAGGGAATTTGATCTTAAAATGTTTTGCTGCAATTACAAATTTACACTATATCCAAATTCATGACTATCTCATGAACCTGTAATATATCCCCTAATTTGTTTTGATGATTGATGCTCTAGTATAACTACATGCGTAATTAACAGAGCTACTGATTGATTCATGATAAATCAATGAATATCTAACCAAAATAATATTTCCCTTAGTGTAAAATATTTTAGAAATTTTGTAGACCATGCACATAAGCCAGTGGAGGTATGAAGAGTGCAAGTGCACTCTTAAATGTTGCCTGAAATTTAAGGCAAGTGCCAGAGAAGCAAAACTTTTACAAAGATATTGGTCTCACATACACAAACAAGTTCCAACATAAAAGTCATTATTGGGGATAAGAAACAACAGTCTGAAATTCAGAGGGGATGAACAAAGACATTTAAAGGAGATTGGATTCCATTTAAACATTGCCTGCATCCCTACATAATGATAGACAAACATACAATGTATCATTTTGACAATTTTAAGTTTGAAGTCTCTCCCATTAAGGATACTACTCCCTACACCTTAGTTATGTTTAGTTTTGCATATATCATTCTATTCAGAGGTAATTACATAACTTGTTACTTACCATACTAACAATATTGGCAATAATCTGTGACTGCTGAATCAATCTTCTTTCATCTCTGCCTAACTTGTCATACTAAAAATAAAATAAACACCAGTCATATGGAGCAAGTCTTTTCTACATTTCATGATGAGGGCTGATTCTATGTGTATTTTATTTTGAAAAAAAAAGATCTTATTCAGTTTCATTTTTTTAAAATCAAATTTGTAATTATCATTTATAAAACATGAAGCAGTCACACAAGTAGCTGTTTACTTGTCTTTCCACTAATAAGATCTTAACCATGCTTGTGATATAAAATTACTAATTGTCCCTTTCCAACCATAGTGTATTAGAGTTGTCTCCCTTAGATGATTATTTCGTATACAATATTATTTTTCCTCCACCCTTGTACCTACATATTTGTTAAACAAGGTTTACAGATTTTTAATTTCATCTGAAGGTTAATTTTGTCAAATTCTGCACAGCAAAACATTTCTTAACCTAATAACTTTTCATGCAGCTGGAACATATGGATGCACCAAATTTCAATTACAAAGACATTCTGAGCTGAATTCATTTATATAACTCATGGGAATATACTAGAAATCTGTCAAAATGATAAAGATGCTGCTGCCACTAAGATGCATCAGAAGTGCAAAATGTTAGGTCAATCTCAGGGCCTAAACTCCTTATAATTTGTCAGAAAATGGTGAAAATCAAACTTGACATGCATCTTCTTAACGAAACGCTTCACAACAAATTTGGTTTTAGTGCATTAAGTTCTTGGTTTGAGCAGAAACAAATTTCTGATGCAATTTAAGGCAACGTGTTATGCCAAACAGGGGCCATAACTCCATTAAATTTTTCTTGAAATGGTGAATATGAAACTTTAGTTTGGTCTTCCTAATGTAAATCCTCAAATCAAAATTTGGCTTGACTGTATAAAATCTTTCAAATGTTATGAGCAGAAACAAAATTATAATGCAATAGAAAGGCAAAGTGCTGTAACTATTACATTATGATGGAAAATTATAAGTACTGAATATGACCTAGGTTTTCTTAATATAAAACCATACTAAGTTTGGTTTGAATCCATGAAATTCTTCAAAAGTTATTTAGTGGAAATAAATTTATGATGGAACAGAAGGACGCAGTGCCGAAGTCAAACAGGGGACATAACTTCATCAAATTTTGTTGGAAACTGGTGAACACTGAACTCGACTTAGATCTTTTTCTTGTAGAGACTTGGGCCAAATTTGGTTCGAATACATGAAGTTCTTCAAAATTTAAGTACATGAACAAAATTTACAATGGGATGGAATGAGACATGAGACAGACAGACATGTGACACTATATACCCCCAAAATAGATCTGGCAAGAGCATAAAAGCAGGAAATTCTATATTTACTGCATACCCATGACAAAACCAAAAGCAAATGTAGGAGATGTTTATTTCCAATCCTGGATATTTTCTATTCACATTACAGACCATCATATTTTGCTAGCTTCTCATCATACTTTAAACACCTAACATTGTTTGAGGGTAAATCTGAGTCTCATACAATCTGAAAACATAACAGAAATACAAGGCAAATATTTTCAGAGAAAATTATTTATAAAAGTTTTATCAAAACATGTAATCAGAACACAAAAAAATAAAAACTTAAGAAAGTGGCACTGAAGTGGAATCAAAATAGAAAAGATTTTTCTCTTCAATTATGGAAAACCACATGTATGTAATTAATTTACTTACTGTTCTGTAGTCATGGACTAAATATAATTATGGAAAACCACATGTATGTAATTAATTAACTTACTGTTCTGTAGTCATTGACTAAAAATAATTCCACATATCTGGTCTGAGGGTTGGAATTATACGGTTCATGTAAACTTCTTTTCTTCTGAAAAATATAGTTTGATATATATCTTTTCATAAGGAAACAAAATATAGGGAAATGTAACTGCAGAAGAACTTGTATCCTCACTAACGAAGCTGTGTCTTTCTAGTTCATCCACAAATGGTGAAAACTGCTACATACATAACAGGTAACACATGGCACAGTAGAGCATGATGGTATTCTGACTGGCACTGTCATGTCTTTATATAATTATGACACTACAGACCATGATGGTATTCTGATTGGCACTGTCAAGTCTTTATAAAATTATGACACTATACATCATAATGGTATTCTGACTGGTACTATGTCTTTATAAAATTATGACACTATACATCATAATGGTATTCTGACTGGCACTGTCATGTCTTTATAAAATTATGACACTATCGATCATAATGGTATTCTGATTGGCACTGTCATATCTTTAAAAAATTATGACACTGTAGAATACGATGGTATTCTGATTGGCACTCTCATGTCTTTATAAAATTATGACACCATAGATCATAAATGGGGTTCTGATTGGTACTGTCATATCTTTATAAAGTCATGATACTATATATCATAACGGCATCTATACACCACCTAAAGCTATTTTTTATGGATGATATATATACATAAAGTGCATAAAACATTTGATTATGGAGTAAAAACAACTTCATATATTACAGTCTCTTTATAACGAATGCTTTACGGGCTTTTTCTCTCACAGAATCTATAGTTTGGAATGATGTTATAGATCTACAAATATTTTGAAGGGTACTTACTCTGTGTAAAACTTCCCTGGTATGAAGTATCTGTCTTGTTTCATTAATGTTATTGGAATGTCCATGTGGATGAGCACCTGCAAAATAATTATACACGAATTACTCCCTTTCCAAGAATTTGACAGATGACAAAAATCCCTTCATTTATTGATTCTTGACTGGTTTTCAATGGCACTCTTAACACCTAATTGCCTCTATCTTGCCAAGGAAATGGGAGCTAATAATCCTTCCAAAGGACACACCCTGACAACTGAAACAGACTAGCATGGGCAGTTATTGAAACTGGAACCCTTGAATTACAAATCCATTGCTCTACCAACTGAGCTACTGCAGCTACCCAATCTCATTTGAATCCAATTAGTGTAAACTGTAAAAATTTTGTGAGCACAAAATATTAGCCAGTTTGGTAACAAGCTATATCTGCAGACATTTATTTGAAAAAAGTAATACATTAATGTGACAGGTATCAGTTTCTGCCAACATGGGTATGTTAGAAAGCTTGCCAGTAGCTTCCCATATGTCAGTGGTTTTTCCCTGGGTTTTCCCAGGTTTTTCTTCTATGAAATATACTGGCTGCCACATATAGCCTATCATATTCTGAAAAATGGCATTAAACCCATAACAACAACAACAGCATCAGTTTCTCAACAAAACTGCAGGTAGGTTAGATGCTGAATTGCTTTGGCAAAAATTTAATGACACCAAAATATTTTACTTTACTGTAACCTCAAAAACATCCTCTTATTTTGTTATAAAATACTTATATATTCCTGATTTTGTTATTACCATTTGCAATGAAATTTAAAACTCCTCTCCAGAAATAACATGTCTATATGCCAGGAGCTGTGGTGATTCAGTAGTTAGTGTGAGACTGAATGGCCAATGGTTTAAATCCTACCATCAGATCAGCCCAGGTTGGCTACCATGGTGTGTCCATGGGCAAGGCAGCTTTCTTTAATTGCCTCTGTACCAAATAACCTTTTTATTAAAACATTTTGTTATCCTGTAAGTTTTCACTTGATGACAAAAACACAAAAAATTGTGTTTTGAAACTTAAACATCGATATGTAAATGGCAATTTGTGTTTTAGAAATAGAAAAGCACTTTCTAATTCTGTTAAAAAGATTTTACAGGTCTTGTCTGCATTATTTTCTACATAAAATTAGTCAGAAACTGTAAGTGAACATGTCATAGGGTAACAATGGCACACATTGCTGTGTCTAGGAAGTGCCCATTCTTTAGATTGCCTGTTTTTGTAAATCACTGGGCAAGAAAAATATACAATACATAGAAAGCAAAATCAAAATATTATGTGACTGAAGAGTTAGCCTAAAAGTATAATTATGGAGGTCAGAAGCATATGGGACAATGCTATGTTGTGAAATTCGAAAAGTGATGTATGGTCAAGGCTGTTTTTGGACAACTCACTTTTGTGAAGATACAAATACAGCAATGAATCCAATAATACAAGTACACAGTCAAATGTTAAAACAAAATATTGATGGACTGTTATCACGAGGCTAGAAAATGAGCATTATATCGAGGAAATCCTTTTCTAATAACAGATGCATCAACATCATACATGTCATGTGCCATATTCAGTCTTTGCTGTGTCCATTCATTTGGAAGAATGGTCTAGTTTATTCATATATTGACTTTAATGCTTCAGATTGCCATCGATGAGGAGTTCCGGTAATGTTTTATCTGCAACTATGAAATCAAAGTGAACACTATGGTATGAAACACATGCGCCCTCATGTACATGTTATTGGGGTTGTTTCAAATGCCATTTTATCATGAAGCTTTAGAAAGTAAAACAAAATCTTGTTTAAGTGGTTGCTGATCAAGCATTTTACCAACTTGCAGTCCCAATAATGTAATCGAGGTACTCCTACCAGTTAAAATTAATTACAATAGATAGTTTCCATTGTGATCTCTTAAAGTTGCATGGCCAAAATACACTTCATGCATCTCTCCATCCAATAACTTATAGTATGTATGCAACACAAAGAATTTTCTACTTGAAGATAAGTCTTGCTTAAAACCAATGATGAATGCAAATACGAATAAATATGAATAATAAGAAATAGAGGACATAGTTCAAATTAGAGAAAGAGAACCAAAAGCACAATATATATATATATATATATATATATATATATATAGATTGTGTTTGTCGCTGTTCAGCTCTCACTTCTCAATAATGTCCAAAAGGAGATGTCACTTCTTCCTAAAATTCAAGTAAAGCTTGACCCCTGCTACAATCATACACAGGAACAATAACTTCTGCCCTACCATAATACAACTGGAACAAGACATCAACTACTGCCCTCAGTAATACAATAATAACAAGACAATAACTCTAAGTTAGCATTGTAAATACATTAACATGGGTCCTTAAACAAATAGAGATTAATATAAGATTGAGATATTGCAAAACATCATGTTTACCACAACGAAGCTGTGTGTGAATCATGTCTGAATCCCTGTACAATCTATGGGCAAACTCTGGTAGCTCGGGGACAAAAGCTGGCTCAATGTGATAAGCCTCATCTCCCATACTAATATAGCCACTGAAAGATTGAAGAAAGATTAAATACTGTAAACTGGCTGAGAAAGAAATCTTACAATTCGACATAAACGGGGAACTATAGATCACCCTCTGAGGTCAATCACATTTTGTTTATATCAAATTAATATATTTTTTTAAAATGTTCGGCAGCACTCCAAATTTGGCATCTTTCCATATGAACTTAAAATTTCCTTTCATATCCGAGCTCCCAAATTATAACATTTTCTAGCGAAATCAAAAAAAGGTGTCAAAAGTATATTGAATCATCTATTTCTAAACCTCTGCACATTAAAGTTGCATCAGGTTCATTTACTGATCAAGCTGACAAAAAAAACTTTTTGAACTACCAGTATGTAATATACCTTCAGAAAGTATGTTCAATAACAGAATACTGGATGAGTAACATTAAAAAAAAAACAGTTTCATGTTTGTAAGCCATCATATGGTTTCCCATCACTGCAGATTCTACAAGAATAATGTACCCAGTTAAGTGCAGGTCACAGACAAATGAAACTAGGTCAATGAAAGAGATGCTATCAAGGATAAAAAGATCTTCAAAATAGCTGTCGCTGTGCACATACTGGAAGTCAGATTGGCACCATTTTCAGTTAGGACCAACTGGACATCATTAGAAGTCTTTTGGTAAATGCAAACTGTTGATATGGCTATCCATTTAGAGAGAGAAGCCAAAACAAAATTTTCATGATGGCTGTCATGCCAGCCATATTGGATGCATGATTGGCACCATTTCATAAGGACCAAATAGGATCATAAGAAATCTACTGGTGAAGATTCCATGTCAATATAACCATCCATTTAGAAGAAGTAGAGATAGCATTTTCATGATAGCCACTGTGGCCATATTAAGGATAAATTTGCATCATTTTCATAACAGACACTGTTAGAATTCTTCTGATAAAAACCACATGTCAAAATGACTTTATTTTAAGAGTAGCAGCAATTACAAAATTTTCAAGATGGCCACCATGCTGGTCATATTGGATGTCAGATGAACACCATTATTTAATTTATGGCCAACAAAACATTATATTAAGTCTTCTGGTGAAAACTACATGTTGAAAGGACTTTCCATTTTGGTGTAGTAATAATGTAAAGATTTTCAAGATTGCTGCCATCATGAGCATATTAGGTAAAAATGTACATGATTTCCATTTAGAACCAAGAAAACATCATCAGAAGTCTTCTGGTGGAAGCACAATGTTGAAATGCCATATGGGATAAGTAACCATAACTAAATGTTCAAGATGGTCATTGTGGTGGCCATTTTCGAAGTCTGATCAGCACCATTTTCATTTATGACCAACTACACATCATGAGAAGACTTCAGAGAAAATCTCATGCTGTTATGACCAGTCATTCAGGACAGTAATGATAGCAAGATTTCAAAATGGCCAATGGTGGCCATATTGGATGTCTGAGCAGCACCTTTGATATGCAAGACCACCACACATCATACGAAGTCATTAAGTAAAATACCTATGTTGATACAACTATCAACAGAAGTAGCAATAACAAGATTCTAAAGATGGCAGCAGTGGCAGCTATATTGGATGTGTGAGTGGCACCATTTTTATTTATGACCAACTAGACACTGTACAAAGTCTTCTGGTGAAAATCTCATGTCAATATGACTTTTCATTCAGGTGGAGTAGCAAAACAAGATTTTCAAGATGGCTACTGTGGTGGCCATATTTGAGAACAACTGCCACCTTTTTCATTTAGGACCAACCAGATATCATAAGAAGTCTTTAAGTTAAAGCCCTATATTGATATGACCATCCATTTAGAAGAAGCAGCAATACAAAAAAGTTTCAACATGGCTAGATGGTGGCCGTATTAATCATCGGATTGGTACCATTTTCATTTGCAACTAACTACACATCATAGGAAGTCTTCTTGTGAAAATCCCATGTCAATAAGACTTTCCATTCAGAAGAAGTAGTGATAACAAGATTTTCAAGGTGGCTGCCATGGTGACCATACTGCATGTCAGATCAGGTGAAATAGCAATAACAAGATTTTCATAATGGCTACTGTGGTGGCCATATTTCAAAATTATTGGCACCATTTTCATTTATAACTAACTAGACATCATTAAAGGTCTTTCAGTGAAAACCCCACACTGATATCACCAGCCATTCAGGAGTGTAGTGTTATCAAGATTTTCAAGATGGCCACTGTGATGGCCATATATGACATCAGACAAGCAACATTTTTATTCAGGACCAACAAGACATCATTAAAAGTCTTTTGGCAAAATCTCCATGTTTCTCACTTCTCCTGAATGGAAAGCCATGGATTTCCATTCAGGAGAAGTGAGAAACAAGATTTTCAAGATGGCTGCTGTGGCAGCCATATTTAGATATGAGATTGGCACATTTTTTATTTATGACCAAACAAACATCATATGAAGAATTTTAATTAAAACCCATGTTGATATGACCATTCAATCAGGAGTTGTAGCAATAACAAGATTTTCAAGATGGCTGCTTCAGGTTTGTGATTTGCTTCAAATTCCTGGGCTAAAAATTTTTTCATGTAGCTCGCTTGCCTTGCTGGGAAAGTAACTTGGGACTTTTACTCATCCTGCATAAATTTCACTCATCCTAGATTTACATGTAATATTTGAAGAATTAAAACCTGCTCTTCATCTATGAGATGTTTTGAATGATTAGGCAAGGTGTTAAAAAAAAATTTATAATGCCTTATCTGGCCATAAACATATCTCCAACTTTTATCTTGAAATTTCATTTTTTTTCTTCTTTCATAGATGTACCAATAAACTCGCATTGAAGAATGAGGGTAAATCTGATACTGTTGAGCATTTCAGACAAGCATGACAAAATATTCCTCTAGACTCTATACCACATCACAGTTGCAAGCCATGCTTATTAAATATTTCTCTGCATTTAAAAGAATCACAAGAGCTTTTCTGGCAATTTCATTTTCTCTGCTTGTAATTTTAGCCTTTATCCTTCATTTTCCTTCGTCTCCCCGCCAACCTTCAAAAAAACTTGTGACTGTCCGATATTATTCAGATTGTATGTAAAATGCACAGATGATATCTCTCGATGAATGCAGGTGAAAATCACCTTTTGCAAACAACAAAAATATCTGCCATGCAAACCGTAATCATCATGGAGACAATGTAATTCAAGGACTAAAATTAAACTGAAAATGTGAGAAAAAATGAAAATCTTCCTTAAAGTAATCAAGTGTTTCCTCATTTACAGTGCAAGAAATCTCTTGAAAGTGAAGAAGTCTATCTTAAGACTGTTTCAGTAATTGTAATATATATTGCTTCTCTGGTTTCCTCCACCTCAAAGGTCATGCCATGCCACTGACAGTACTTCAACCATTAGACCCTGGTGTGCAATTGCAAGTAACAAAGTATTTTTTTAGATCCCTGGGTACCAGACTCTGAATCAAATGTATACTACATTCAGACCTATATTAACTGGGTCCCAATATTTAACTGAGATCACACCATGCATATCATACATTGCATACTATTCTGTGCAGTATTTGATTATAATAGTAAATATATTTTCCTGCTAGTTCCCATTGTTTTGTTTCTCCATTCTGCCTGTATCTTCATCTACAAAGTTTGGTATGCCTATTATATGATTCAACTAAGTCCACCACACTTTTGCGTAAAAACTGCTGGAACTAAGTGTAAAAAAGTCAGTCCCTGACCTTGGGTGCAAGGAATTCTCAGTCCTAAATTTAGTTTAATGTATTTTCACCAATGGCAACTCAGGACCTACCCTGTTTTTTGGTCAGCAACACCTCTAGATTAATCTATAGTTTTATACATAAAACATGAAAAAATGCCATCAAACCATGCAAGGATAACAGAAAAAAACGTATTAAAAGCATGTCCCCAGGGTCTCACAAAAAGGTGGAGTAAGCCAAGTTTATGGTTTCATTTTATCAGGTGATAACTGCCAAGAAGTTTTATGCCCAGGTGTTAATGATATCAGTTTTCCTGTTCTCCTGATGAAAACAATACTATTTGTACCACCTTGACCTGCAAAGAGAATCTAATACTCCATTATCTGACATGCATTACTATGGATCAATAGCAATATGCAGATTTGTGGAGATTGCTGCAAGCTGTAGAATCCTTAATGCACATCCATGTTTGACTTCAAACTTTTAACAAACAACAGGAATGCAACTCTAGGATTTAACTTTAAAGTTGTGTGCTAGTTCACAAAATGCTAATGAAGTTATCAATGATATGAGGAACAAATCTGTATCTAATATTAGTTGTTAATTATACACTAATTTTATACATAAGTGTGAAATACTGAAAATTATTGGTGAAATATGTTTCTTGTTTCATTTCATGCTTTTATTTTCACATGTTAAACATATGTATCCTCCTTTATTCACACATCATGACATGTGATTTCACATCATATCGTGTTTTTTTCATTGCATATACCAACATAAATGGAAATTACATTACCTTTCAAGCACAGAAATTAATTTTTGTTGAAGTGACATACCACTATTCATTTTGTTAATTAAGTTATGTCCCCAATACTATCTTGTCAAGAATGTTAAAATGTAAGTGTAATGCTTTAATCAGACTTGCTTTTGTGGTTGGACAGGGTACATTAGTTTACAAAATATAAAAAAATGTAACTTATTGCAACAGATTATGTCACCCCAAAACCTACTGTCCTTGTAAACTGCTGCTATTTTTTGGATTAACTTTATAATATGAGTTAAACAATTAACTTTATAATATGAGGCAAACAAGAAGAGAGTTGAAGAGTCTGATTTTCTAAGCTCAGATTCAGGAGCAGGTTTAATATATAATGCAAAGAAAATTTTCTTTCCAAGCATAAATACAGTTACATATTTTATATACTTCATATTGTGGTATAAAACATTATATATTTAACTACACCACTTATTAAAATATCACATTTTTGTACCACACCATGAAATATATAAAGTAATAACATAAGAAAACAAAATATCCTCTGTATACAAAATGTGGAAACATTTCTGAATACATATAGAGTAAATCAAAGATATCTTGAATTGTCTCTTTTCCCCTCCCATGTACCCTTAATGGCCTTAACCTCTGACCTTCTGACCATGGAATTTTGACTGGAATCCACCTACACAAATCAAAACCATTTCAGACAACCACAAGTTGACAAATGGATTGATGGATAACTCAAAGAGGATAGAAATCTGGATTGCAATGTCTTGCCAGCAGCATTGTTTTTTTTTCTTTTACAAATAAAGAAAACAAACTAAATGGTATTGGTATTTTCTTTTGCAAATAAGGAATACTTGCACTATATTGTTTGGTGTTTTCTTTTACAAATAAAAAATACTCATTGTAGTTCTGGGGATTTTTCTTTTTGTTCATGTTAATATATTGCCACATGAGATAAATGCTCACAAAAATCTAAAAACAGAAGCACATTGTTTCCTACTGATTTATTTTTGGGGACAAGATGGACATTCCCCTTTTCACAAATGTACCTTCAAATCAAAATAATGTCAATATTAAATAAATCAGGTGTGACCTAGTCCTTAGAATTTATTGGATTCTAAACAGGAAATTAAGAATGGTTCAAATCTTACTGTAGCATGTATTGAAAATAAACATTAGTCTTGCCTTCTCCGCATACTATTCCATGACTAGAAATTATTCAGATAAAGTGATAGAGTGGTAAATATACCTTAACACATAGGAAAGATATAAAATTCAGCTGGTGGAAAGATAATTAAAGCCCTTAAGTGCAACAGGAAATGAGACCATAATTAAGGCAATTAAAGCAGATTGAATGTCTCATGGTTATCTATTCAATCATCTCTTTTTGAGTATGGGTAAAACTCGTATTAATTTATGTTCTAACATGAATTTTGTTCTGCCTGCTTAAAACAATAAATATGGTGTCCAGAAATTGCATGTAATACTGAAAATTATTGAGAGTTTTTAAAATATGGTTTCCAAAAAATGTTAGGGTCCAGAAATTTGGGTAAATGATGGTAATACAAATTAATATTAGTACAAGAAGACCAAGGTCTGCATGTGACACCCATTATCAATGAATTACTGTCAAATATGGTGCTGAATACATTAGGTCCAATAGTTGAGCAAGCATGTCACTGAATGAACCATCTTAGTTTAAGAAAGATTCCTCCAAAGTAGGGCCAAAATTCATCAAAGGGTTAAGAAACGTACTGTATTACTCACTAATAAGTCAAGTCAAACTGAAAATAACAAAGATCCAGATCTGCCATAGCCATAATGCGCCTGCAGATCAGGATCTATGTTGTTTGTTCTACTGATTACTCCTAACAAAATGCACAGACCCAGATCTGCCTGCACATTATGTGACTGCGGATCTGGGCCTCTGCAGTTTGCAGTTAGACTTATAAGTTAGTATATATGGTAAGTAAATTAAAAAACATTTGAACCAAAAGGTAATACAAAGTTTCTATTAATGCAGGTTGACTCCGACATCAAAGGAGCCAGCATGTATGTCTCTGAATGAATCGTCATAGCTTCACTGTGATTTTTAAATCAAGGATGAGAATCTATTAAGACCTATACCACAAGGTAAATGGGATGAGTGAGAATTTCCAATTATCACTGAATTAATTATCTTACCTTCACAATGATTCATACCAAGTAGGATGAGAATCTGTCAAGGTTTATTTTAGATGTATGCAAATAAAAACTTTACACAAAACATTGAACTGTTTCACTGACCCCAGAAAAGTGACTGCATTATAATGTAGGTCTAACATAAATTTACTCATTATTCGCTCAATACTGTCAACATCATATTGAATTTTGCAGATGTTGGCATGTTAATTAGAGAAAAACCTTGTTCAACAGGTCGATCATCATCAATCTACTTCCTGAACACCCAGATCTGTTCATGAATTTTACATGGCAATGAGGTCAGAATCCATCTGGTAGCTGATGCAGGTGCTGAAGCTTTTGTACAAGACATAATAATGTTACCTGCCCCAGATAAGTGAGAATCTTAAATTTACCTGGCCAGGTAGAAATGAGAAGGTATCAATTACATTATTAGCTGGTAAATAATGCACATCCTATATTGATAGCACAGACTCATATCAGCTGGCACACAATGTGCCAGCAGATCAGATCTATTATAATGTTACCTGTCCCTGGTGAGTGAGAATGTAACATTTACCTGGCCAGGTAAAGATAAGGTTTCAATTAGATTAATAACTGGTGTACAATGCATATCCATTGTTGCTAGAGCAGACTTGAAGCTGCTGTCACATAGGATCTCACCTTCATTTTTAAATCCTAGATAGAATGAACATGTGCTCACTGACTAGTTGTCTCCAAGGGCAAAAAAGATAAACCCTGATCTGCCATTGCATAATGCAGCTGCAGATCAGAATCTATATTGTTCGTTCTACTGATTACTCCAAACAAACTGATGAGACCAGATCTGCTTCTACATTATGAGATGGCAGATCTGGGTCTGTGCAGTGTGCAGCTGGACTCAACTTAAAAGTGAGTACATACGATACAGTGATATGCCCTCATATTATTCTACAATAAATCAAAGTCTATGCTGTTTACAGATGAGGAAAAAAATTGTTTGCCACATGTAAGTAGTCTTACCGAACTCCATCACAGGTGCTAACTGCCACCATGGAATGTACTAGACCCTGCACATGACCTGTATAATGACAGTGATTCTCTTTCTGAAATTAATAGAAAAGTGATATTTCAATATTTTCCTGTGAAATATTTCCAAGGTTTTTTAATTATTTGCAACATTAGGTCAGCTTGATCTGAATAAAAATGCATGTTAACAGCATCAAAATCTTTACCTCCTAATGAAAATGGATAATGTCATAACCTTTTGGGGCATTATCTGCATGTATGGAGATTTGATCAAAAGACAGGTAAAACTTTTAAGCAGTATAAAAATTATTCAAACCTTTAACAGAAAATTAACTTGTTTAGCTATGTGTTTATATATGTGAAATTATGACTATCTGTTTTTAAAGGACTTATTTATTTTGGAAAAATCTGAAGAAACTTAACAGAATTAATACATTTCACCTATTGCAATCAAGAATCTTTAAATGTTCAAAAATAATTTGCTTTTCACACAAATCTGTATTAAACCCAACAGATTTATGAACAATTCACAGACAGAAAAAAATACATGAAGAGCTTGCTAGCTACCAACCTCACTAGAGAGCAAAGAAGATCACCTTTATGTATTATAGGTCTAATATTATTGAATATTCTTGTCAAAATACTTACATATTTTGGAGGCCTGTGTAAGTTTTGTCCTTCTAGTGTTAAACTCTTCTCAACATATGATTTGGCAAATAAATATCTAAGAAGAAAATGAAAGTAAAATTATGAAATAATTTTTTTGCAAATAACAAATGCATTAACCCCAAAATATAAAGGTATGCAATGGGTCAAAAGAGATTATAAAGTAATACAAAAATATCTGGCTAAGAAACTAGCAGTCTGTAGCGCCACAGTATTGGTATTAACCCCTGGTCCTTTGAGGTCATCTTGTGGTAAGTAACATCCTTCAATTTCCTACAACCTTCTGTCAGGTGAGATGGGGGAAGTCAACATTTTTACAATGCTCTACAGTTTCACATTTTGCATAGGGTTAGAATTTTAAAGAAAAAGAATTTCCCTGGGTTTCCTCATTGGTTATACTGGCTATTTAAAAAAGACCGTGTACATCTTAGGTACTTTTCAAAGAACTCTTTAATTCCCTTTATTTTGGTGTATGATTCACGGGTGTAATATGGGTTATAGCATACAGCTTGGCCTTACTCCAGATGTGCACTTTTCAAAAACCTGCTAGCTCCACCTGGTCATTTTCACTTCCTGGACTTCAAAGGTAAATTATTTAAAAAAAAGAACTGATAACTTTCTTTTACATTTTATATATTTGGTAATTTATTCATTGCTCTTTCAGAAGCTGATATTGACTGGCAAAATTCATTTTCTCTATTTTAATAGCTGCTAAGAATAATGTACTTTAGACAAACTCAGGCTGAATTTTGGACCACAAGGGAGGAGTCATTTTAGTTAGCAATGTGCTTAGATCACGTACAATTTCCAAAAGTACAATATCCAAAGAAATGCCAGCCACATTACATCAAAAGTAGCATAGACGTATGTCAACTGTGCATGTTTCAAATGCAAACAACTTCACATTACATATGTTACTCTCTCAAAAATACATAATAACTGGTGTGCACCCCCAAATCTGAAATATTGTTTGAGAACAGGGGCTTTTCACTCTCTTGAGAAAATGTGAAATCAAGGGAGAGAACTTTTGTACATCTGACCAAAAAGCACACAATTATTAAGCCTTCAAAACAGGCTGACTGCAAAAATTGCCTTTATCAATAAACCTGTGACAAAGCTTTTGAAAGTAAAATGACATCATCTTTTAAAGGATGTCTTTAACATCTATCTTGAGCAATATAGATCAGATGCATCCCATTTTCCAAATATTTCTTAATATAAAATCTTTATTCATTTAAAAGGAAATATTGTGTAACTTACAGTGACTTATAAAACTGCACTTTCCAAAGGTGGAATTCATCATTTAATACCTCAAATGTCCCCGTTTATTTTCTAAAGTACCACTACAGAATAATAATAATGTGTCTATTCCTTTTGCAAAATATATAATTTGTTCGTATTTCCAAAATGTGCTGAAAATGAGCAATAAAACTGACTGACAATGCCTGGATAAAATGAAAAAGTACTCTGTACTTATTTCTATGCTCAACACGTTCTAAAACACTGCCTCTTTTATTAACTGAATATTTCTGTGCAATTAAAAAAATGCAATTTACAGCCAACAACATCAGGAAACTCAAGGCAATGAGAAGTCAGTTTTTCTGAAAATGGATTTGTCAGACAGGCACCACTGAAGTAACGTCCATTATCATCACAATGTAAAAAACAAAGATTTTCTTCAACTGACCTTTGATTTCAATGGTGACTTTCATATAAATGAATATAAACCAGCAGCGAATTAACTTTTGAGCATGGCAGGTACTTTCTATTTTATTGTGAACATGCAATTAATTCAACTGCTGCTTTAGTTGTTCATATAGTTTTTTCATATATTAATATACAGTGGTAATATCTGAAAGATAAAACAGTCAACAATCATTTTCGGGTGTCGATTAAATCCACCAGTAACCTATTTTCATTTGCTAGGGTAAGTGCCCCTCACCGCTTTCATTCCCAATCCAACATGATTGCATATGTGCATGAAAGCTGTTGGGAATAACTAACAAGATGTATCATAAACCAATATATTGAGAGTAACCTATTTTCATGGCTTTGATTGAAAGTAACCTTCAACCACATCAAGAGAATAGTTACGCAAAAAAAAGTTGATTCTTAACTGTAAAGACACAAAATCTTTTATATTTGCACTGTAAAGGGGCTGGATGGAAAGGGGGGGGCCTCCATAAACTTACAAAATGTATTTCGATTATTCAGTTACACCTGTGTGCCCATGTGCAAGCCTAGCTAGACCGACGCAGAAAACTAAAATGTTTTATATTATCTATATTAACTTAAGCTGTGGTATTTAATTAAAACTTTGGAGAATTTATTTAAATTTTGATAAGGTTAAGAAAAACATTACAAACACTCTCAACATTTATAACTCTTTTTCCTACTTGAGGATTGACACAGGGCACAGAGAACAATTTCAGCTACTAAAATACCACAACAATGGCCATCACAAGCATGGCGAATCCCCAAGACTAATCATTGCTGTTACAAATGTCAACTGAATGTAATGCCGCAATTTCACCACTGGTGACCTTGACCTTTAATCTGTTGATCACAGACTCAATAGGAAGCTTCCCTTCCTCAAAGTAAAGCAACTACGAAGTTGATAAAAGCTGGTTGTGGGGAAATTATCCATGTGAAGCCTAACCATGAAATTTGATCAAAAGTAGGCCAAGGAAACTGGACTTGTCATGCAGAAAGGAAAATCGCATTTTTAGCTTCAGTGACCACATTCACAAGACTAGCAAAACCAGAATCAACAGACTTTGGCTTTTTTCCCCCAGGATATGCAACATATAAGGTTTGAGAGAAAAAGACCCCAGCAAACTAAAGTTATGTTGAGGAAACTAATCTGTGTATGGCTGGATGGAGAAAGACAACAGATCACAGACATCATTATTACCCCCTGGAGTCTGAGGGGGATACACAATTAATTTGTCAAAAAGTAACAGCTCTCCCTCATTATAACATAGTAGTCTGGATCCATTACAGCTGACTGTGTCATGTACTGAACCATATTCATGCAGGGTTTAATGCCATTTTTCAGCACAAGATAGGCTATACATGGTGACCAGAATAAATGGTGGAGGAAGAACCCGGGAAAACCTCTGAAAGAACCACCAACCCATGAAATGCTACTGGCAAGCTTTCTCCCACACTGGCCGAACCCAAGACTCAAACCCATGCAGACAGGGTGAGATGGTAGTGATCTGTAACGGTGAATGCTTTAGACTGCTCGGCCACTCAGGGCCCCCGAGAGGTATATTGAGAATAGCGTAATAAATGGAACCAAGGTATAGTGGGTACTGTCAAAACTTGTTAAATAATATTTTTGAAAAGGGAATGAAGATACTGAACCAAAAAGTTTACCTTTCTGCTTTTAACCCTTACTCTTATACATTAGCATATTAGTATGAATTTGGTTGGTTATTGGGTCCACAGTATTACGTTATATCCAGAATTATGCTGTAACAAGCTGCATTGTAATAGGGGAGAGCTCTCTGTGTGTGTGTGTGTGTGTGTGTGTGTGTGTGTGTGTGTGTGTGTGTGTGTGTGTGTGTGTGTGTGTGTGTGTGTGTGTGTGTGTGTGTGTGCAGATAGACACATATACAAAAGGTTACAAATATACACCACAGAGAAAGAAAAGTGTTGTCCCTGGATCATACTGGCAGATACATGATAATATGAAGAGAAATATATATATATATATATATATATATATATATATATATATATATATATATATATATATATATATATATATATATATATATCTGAGATAGATAGAATAAAAGAATATAATCATACTGGTCAAGAATTTCGTATTCATTCCCACTGAGAATCAAACCCACTTCCATGGGTTAAGGTACCCATCATCTTGCCTGCAACCAAGCTATTAACTCTCACCTAAATGTACAGTCACTCCGGATTCCGCTGATAGAAACAAGACATACAAAAGTTAATATAAAAAGTTAAATACATACATCAGATAATGTGTAAAGTATTCTGAACCAGAAGGAGGATGCAGACAAACATAATGTGAAATTATATATGGAAAAAGAATATTCTCCTACATGTCAGAGAATTTTTTAATTTATTTCCATTTGTCTGCTACACAAGAATACCTATATCCACAGCCAGGTTCAATGCTTCCTTGGTGATGATGCTTAGTCACATGGGGGTTTACACATGGAGGCAAGGCCATGGGTACCAAACCCATGGACTTGGGTTTAATTCTCTGCAGGGGCTGAATAAAAAAATTTCTCAGGTCAGGTAGTAGAGCATCAGACTCTTAATCCATGTATTGTGCATCTGACAATCACCTAAAGTCCGTCTGGGTTAACCACCTTGAGGGTCCTTGGGAAAGGCACTTAACTCTCTTTTCCAAAGCATGATAAGGCCAATAAAGTCTTAAAAGTACCATTAAAACCAAGCAAACAACAACCAATCTACTGGATAACAACCCTTTGATGAAACAATAAAACTCTTTTATGGGTTTTTTTGAGGGGGGGGGGGTCCACCAAAAATAACATCTATGAAAATAAATGAATTTACATTATTGTTCGTCCAACCAATTCACATACCACCACACTTCCATCACAAGGATTTAAGTATATGAGGATATTTTACAATATGTATCCTATGAGAAGACCAAAGGGCCCAACCTAATAAACTTCTACAAAAAAACGTAGCTTATAGTAGTAGGTACCTTACCAGGTGGCAAGTTTAATAGCTTTGTATAAAAATTAGGGTACAACATTTATCTGATAAGATCACAGGGCCAGCTTAACATCTTTGTACAAAAATTAGGGTACAGTAAGTATCCTACCAGACAGCCAGCCTAAAAACATTGTACAAAAATTGGGGTCCCATATGTATCTTATAAGACCAGGGGACCAGCTTAATAAATCTGTTGAAAAGTTGTCGCTGGTCTAATTATCAGATTCCAAGTAAATATTTTCCAAAATCTGAAGACAAAAAGATGGGGGTGAACTTATCAAAGGATAAATAAATGTATATGATGTCAGAGGAGTTGTCAACTTAGTTGTGAAAATTACCTATAGTAGGCACATATATGCTAAAACATGCACACACACTGAATGGCCCTTTCTGAAAATTGTGGGGGGGGGGGCAGTGAAGTTATAAACTGACAATAACAACAACTTTTCTATGGGTATTTTGCAATAAAGATTAAGGTAAGTATCCAATTTGATTAAAATTTAGATCGGGGACATAAAGGAGATCTGACACACATACAAATGGGGTCATGTTCTGTTGACCTTTAATTCACCAATCATTTTCTGTTTACATTTAATTCACCAATCATATTACAGCTTTCAAATTAATGAAGTAACAAACATCACTGGAAACAGCAGTTTAACTTATAGATCGCCTTAATGCAGTCAGATTGGGTTACAGGCACAGAAATGTTGCACTTAAGATAACAGTGTAATAGCATAAATTTACGGCTAAAAATGATGCAGTGATATCTGTTTTGGAGTATTTTGAATTTATGTACATGTTTGGCTGTACCTTACACATTTTAATTTAAAATGTTGTACATACACTGTAGTGAACATAACATGCAGTGCATGATTAAGGCCTTCCGGAGCCCAAAGCACTGATGAGTCACCCCCCCCCCTTTTACAAAATGTGTAACTAAAAAAAAACATTAAAAGCTAAAATATGGGGAAAATACCAGTGATGCTATCATTCCAAATCAAAATACTTGTACATGCAGATCGAAATGGTCATATATAATTCATTCAATTTTATAATCAATTAATTTGAATTTTTTTCTTGTGCCCCTGTTGCGTGTGTGTATATATCTGCATCTGTGTGATTTGGATTTTTAACGTAGCTTTAACAATTTTTCAGTCACATGGCTACGTTGTCTGCAGAGTCACAGTGATGTCTAGCACTGGGACAACATGCTGCAGACATGTAGCATCATTTCCCACCCAATCACATTATCCTGACACCAGGCCGACCAGTCCTAATGCTAACATCTTAATGCTGATCGCCTAGAAAGGCAGCTGTTAGTACCATTTTTAAAAGTCTTTGGTATGACTCTGCCTGGCTTTGAACCCATAACCTCCCACATCTGAGGCAGATGCTCTAATTACTAGGCCACCAGAGCGGTTGGTGGCCCTGTTGGGCTGGTGCCCTAAGCATGTGCTTAGTGTGCTTAATGGGTAATCTGCACTGATAACATGCAATCAAGATAAAACAATTTTGTATTACATTTTAGCAGACAACTTCTCTGTTGTTAAGTTACTGCAAATTTTCCATTGTGAGAAGATAGTGTGCTGCATTTTCATGAGGGTAAACTTTCACAATTTGTGATCAAGTTGCAAATGTAATTGAAATTTGTAAAATATGCTGGAGGTATAGAAAAAGATTTTCTTTATTCAGGTGCACATCAAATGGTTTTTATTTTTCTTGCATCCATAAAATGCTTTTCTCTATGCAAAAAAACCCAAACCTTTAACTCCTGAATTGACCTATCGCCACTTGTCAATCATGCTGAGCCATTAACCAATCAACAAACGTGAATTAGACACACTTCAAGGCATTGCTTTCATCCACCATTTTCCTCCGACAAGCTGCCTGTGGCAATAATGAATTAATTATGATAAGTATATACAAATTTTGCAATGATTTGTTTCATTCTCAATTGATAAGAGTGAAAATAAGTCAGTGGGAGCCATGTAATTCTTACAGTCGATATCCAGATCGTCTAAATAGAGGAATTATATTTATTCTTTACCCGAAACATAGACAAAACTTTGATGGATAAAGACTATTTTGTGGTCACATGTACAATCAGCTGAATATGGAAATAACTGATGACAATAACATGTTTCTTTGCCTAAAAGTATGTAGAAAACCATATCCTGTTGATGATTTGATGAAACAAAACAAAAAAAAAAAAAAAGGAAATTGAAATTGAAAATATATACATGAAAAAACGTTTCTAGAATACGAGTGGAGAACCCCCTAATTTCGGGCTTTGATATATATTTTTTTCTTGTATGGGATGTAGTGAACCCCATACTGCATTATTGAAAGTTTGAAAATTTTGACTTTAATGTTGGGTTGTCTTAAAAAATAATGATTTATTTTCTTATCTTTCAGACACTTGAGTGACTCTTTACTTTCTTATTGGTCTAAAGGATGGGTGGGGATACAAAAATGTTGTATTAATATAGAAATATGAAAACAATGGTTTCAGATATTATCGTCCAATATATTAAGCATGCATTTACATGTTTCCATCAACAGACATCATTGATAAACTATTCCATCTGACGAACAGTAGAACTTTAACATTATTACAGACAACAGTATACTTCTAACAGTAATCATTTAGGATTTTGTTATTAATTTTTAATTTCTTTACTTCCAAGGCAGCATTAACATAAGCCAGATAAGATTAATAACGATACGATTATATACTAAATACAGTAGCAGTTTGGGGAGCGAATTTCATTTTACATTAATAATTTCTCCAACAAATTTAAAATTGATTTTATTACTTACTGAAATAAAACACTTACGTTATTACTACAAGAACTTGAACTACAGATATAAATATTGTCTACTGCAGTATAATTTATGCAACTTTTGTAATTTTAGGAATAATAAAAATCATTTTTAATAAGTATATCGCTTAAACTGAAACATATTTCCTTGCCCAATACTGCTTGTTTGTCGGAGGTTAGCGGGTGGTCATGTCATGTGATTCAGTAGGTGGAGCGATCTATCATCTCGCGTAAGGTCAATTACTTACAGATACACATAAAGAGTTTGGCTCTCTTGAGAGAAATTTATGGTGGAGGGTCTGCACCAGATGCCACACAGAATAGGTTACCTCATGATCATTACTTATTCTTGACTCTGTGCTGTACATTCTGTACAAACGAAACAATTTAACATAAAACCTAAGCTTCCATGCCTCTGCATAACAAATGGTGCACACCCTCTAAAAGTGCTAACATGTGCAAACTAATTACAGGTAGTGTACCTTCAATCAGAAAGTTTCAAGCAATGTCCTTCAACAATGAGTAAGACTACACCTTTTGGGAAAGAAGAACAGCCTCTTTCCATGTTAATCAGGTATCCTTTATACAGAGGAAAATTCTTAAAGATTTTCAATAAGCATCACGAGTTCTGATCCTATGGATATGTGTTCTTCAGATGAAGGTTAACCTTTACAGCAGGTCAAAAAGAAACATTTCGAATCAGTATGCTATGTAAAAATAAGTGAAATCAGTGATTTAAAGCATACAATATTGTAAGAGCCTTAAATGCAATCGTTGTCATGTACACTGCCCAATCGCTCAAACAGCCCTTGAAAAGTTAAATGCATTTTAAAAGAAAACCAACTCTAAGAGGAACACTGTTTACAGCTATCTTGCATTGTCACAGGCTGTCCCAGTGCTTTACAGGACTTGCGGTACTGGTTCAGCTCCCATAATAAACCTATGCAATCACCATGATATTAAAAATTCAATAACTTTACATTTCTGAACACTTATGACCAAACCTATATTTATCAGTATAGATACATCCTTGATGACTGCTCCTGTGTAGAGAAAACCATATAAGATGCAGCATTTTCTGGAGCTACATGTGTTTGAAACATGGGTTTTCAATTCTGCACGAAAGAGTCAGATGCTAATTTCAGAAATATCTTTTCCAAACTCAAGTCTGAAAAAGAACTGAAATTACTTAGATAAAATAATGTCTCTATTTTTTGTTTCAGTTACAGCTAGGATAAGCTATCAAAAAATTCTTTTTACTGAAGTCATTAACCCCTGGCGCCATGTTTGTGCATTAGGTGGTAGTACCCTACATCCAAACTCTGTAGCGTCAAGGTCATTTAAGATACACCAAAATGGGTGGTATTACAGAAAAGTAGGGAGATGTAGCTCTACAAGGATACCAAATAATCTGGACTTTCTACCTGCATTACAAAATACTGAGGGAAAATCATATTTTTAAAAGACCTGATTTTTTTACAAAAGAATTTTACCCGTCATTGAAATCGGATTTTGTGTCCAGATTTTAGACTTTTTGGCCTCAGTTCTAAGGCAGACCAGTCTGAACTGCACACAAAATAGGCAAATCTTTGCAAAAAGTAGGGTAAGATGGGAATTTCAAGCAAAAAGTGGCCAGGACATGAGAATGAGGGATCCAATAAACTAAAAAAAAAACTTCAACTTTTACCCTTCTGAACAGTCTGTTTTTCAAACTCTTTCAAAAAAGTACATATATGTTCGCAGTCTGATCGGCATTTTTGATTAGAAGCAATTACATGCTGGCATAAAAACTTGCATTATCTAACAGACAACTCATGATATGTCTCTGCATCCCTTCTTCTGATCTATGACCACTAGAGCTGCTACAAAAAGGATAAAAGTAAAATACTTCTTCAATCATTGAATACTCACACATTTTGACACTATACACCATCATTGCATATGCACATGTTGCAAGGATTCATTTTTAAAAGTAAATCAAAAATTAAATAAAGAACGGCACTTTCCTCAACCTTGGTTATGCAAAATATTTACAATCTGAGCTGTAGAAGTGCGAATCTCTGGGTGGAAGAAGCGTAACAGCGAGTCAACTTCAACACCCACCAAATAACCTGTAATTCATTCTCATCATTTGTGATCCATATTATACCATATATATTGTTTGTAACTATGTGGCATAATTTTAGGCAATAATATTTAACCAACAATTTTCCTTAAATACCTATCTGATGCAAATTCATCTTTCACATCATTCTCTCTTTTCAGTTTTACTATGCTAATGAGGAGGCCCCGAGTGGCCAAGTGGTCTAAAGAGCTCACCATTACAGATCACTGCCATCTCACCTCTGTCTGTGTAAGTTCAAGTCTCGGGTTCGGCCAATATGGGTATGTGAGAAAGCTTGCCGGTAGCTTCTCATGGGTCGGCGGTTCTTTCCAGGGTTTTCCCGGGTTCATCCTCCACCATTTATACTGTCATGTATAACCTATCTTGTGCTGAAAAATGGTGTGAAACCCTACAACAACAACTATGCTGATGCAAAAAATTTATAAATTTTGATGTGGCTTGTCTTTCTTTTTATTTGGCATGGTTTTTGGAGTTCATAATGCCCAGCATGACATGAACCTGATAAAAAAAAATAACCAGTCTGAATTGAAAGACATGATTCTTGATGTTTAACATTTCTGTGTTAGCCGAGACAATCTGTGTCGAAAGTGCACAAGTTAAATGGAAACAATGCTCCTTTCAGAGGTGGTTTTCTTAAGTGAATGTAGCTTCTAAGCAGACCATCTACATTACCAGGCTACTATCCTGATGATGGGTTTAACACTTAGGAAATTACCTAGTAATTACAGCAAATTTGTGCAGTTTTGTTGAGTACTTCTTCTGTTACACAAGCATTCATAGATTATGAGATAAATGTATAAAATACAACCTATAATGTTACAGTCAGTCACAAAGAATCAGTCACCTTTGATTACAATTTGATATAAATAAGGTCAAATATGAGATCATTATCTGAAATGCAGATGTTCCATTCTAAAAAAATAAGGTATTCAGTGTACAGATGTACAAATAGAAAGTAAAATGTTAACAGCGCAGTATATAGAGCACAAATAAGAGTCTTTGAAAGGACTGACATTCTACTGGGTGAAATGAACTTCTAAAAATCCAAGATATTATTGTTTTATTCTGTCCTATCATGTTTTAAAATGGCAAAAATACTGAAAGCATCTCTGATATTCCTGGATAACTCAAACATTCCAAATATGGTCAAAATTTTTTTTTCTAATACGTCGGAGTAAGCGTGTTACTGTACCTATCTGTCAGTGCTGAACCAATTTTCTTAGTCATGGTCGACGACCTTGAACCTCACATTGTGAAATTAAGACCACTGAATTTGTCTCAATGTCAAGATATACCCACATGCTAAGTTTGGTTAGATGTACAAGTAATATTGGAGGGAAAAAAAAATGTGTCAGCAGACTCACATCCATACTTGTCTGTGTAATCATAATAATCAAGGTCAAGAACTTTGACCTCAAAATCAAAGAGTGCTGACTATCAACTTATGCACTGGAATGCAACAAAAATACAAAAGCCTGGTCAAAATTGTTTTATTTGTAACTCTGTTCATAAGCTTGGTGAAGAACAAAAATGCAAGCAATGTCCTCTGACTTGATCAGGAATTTAAAACCATCTAAGATACTCTTCAGTGATACGATGTTCGAATTAGATGCTATGGCAGCCATACTGGATGTAACTCTAATAGGCCACTGGAGCGGCCAATATGAAATCAATGTTTTGTGAACACAACATACTCCTCCAAAGACACCAAAGCAATGTTTTGTGAACACAGCATATTGCACCAAAGACACCAAAGTAGTACCTATTTCAGCTGGTTTTCTTATCTTAGTGACCAGTTTTTCTAATACTTTAAAATGATTTTCAACTGGCCAAGATGTAAAAGAGCAGCAGGAAGGGTGAACAGACTCTAATTGGGATACCCTGGAATTGTAAAAGTAAAGCTTCCTACGGAAAACTATGAAATATATAAAATTATGCTAACAAACTCCAACCAACCCCTCAAGCTTTTTGATAATTTTCCTGATCTCACTAGCAAATCTTTGTTGCTGAAGTTTGGAATTTATTTCCCCATTTTTTTTTTGCAATTTTCATAGCTTATCATTTACTCGTCGGGTACTCATCGAGAGAATTAATCACCCTCCCTGCTGCTATGTGGGTGTAGTGTAATTAAATCATTATTATATCAATAATGGAACCTCAGCTAAACCAGCTCGACAGTGACTAGAGGCAATTAAGAAATATCTCCCCGTCTGTGATTCTGTCAAGCAGCAACTACAAGAGCGTCAGGAGTCTCAGGTGGAATTTGCCGAGGGTACAGAATGGTTATTTAAACCAATTGTCGAACCAACAAAGAAAATTGTTAAAGCAACTGAGGCAACACAAAAAGCTCTTGAAACATTGCCTGTTGATATTGCTGGGTGTCTTCAACCTCCTCAACGACCACCTGAAGATCAGCCACGACCTCTGCCAAGAGCCAGAATTAACATCATAGATAAATTCATGCCTGAAGGTATTGCCGCTATCAGGGATCAAGACCAATTACTTGATATTGCTGCATTTGGATATTATAATAAAGAAAATTTATGTAAAACCCGAATATATAGAAAATATGAGATCTGTCAATTGGATTAGGGATGTATATCGCATCGCTACTGATACTCAGCAAATCAGAACTGCGAAAGATATTAATAATTTTAATATTTTTAGCCAGACAATAGATGAGCACATTGAATGAGTAAAACAAGAAAAAAAAAAAAACAAACAGAAGAAGGAATGAAGTTGAAACTTAAGGAGATTGAATGAGCAAGGAGACAAAAAGAAAAAGAAGATTTGGAATATGAAGAAATTTGACAAAGGAGTGAATCACGTTCACCAAGTAAGAAAGAAACAACTGGAAAAGGTCTGAGCGATTGGGTCACTCAAGAAAGTGGTCTTATTACTCCATGTCCAAATAACGTCCTTGCTGATGTGGACCAACTAGAAATTTTGATTGGTGGAAAACAAGCTGGTAATAATTCCCCAGAAATCATTAATGTCAGAGATTATTTACAGGCAGTATCATGGATATTAATGTTTATTGATCCCTCATTGATGAAATCGCCAATGATTACCGCAGTGATTAAGGGTATATAATTAGATTAGTGACAAGAAAATAAGATGATCATACATAATGCTCAACGTGGACCGATCATGGTCAGGGTGATAAATTCGCGATTACCTACATATAAAGTGTACTATGGGGATGGATTCAGTGATGTTGTTCAGGGTCTATATAGAAGGATAGCCCCAAATGCAATACCATTTGCAAAGCAACTGGGGATGAAAGCTATTGATGTTGTTCGTGATGAAGTTATCGGTACTGTTGGTGATGTTGCCGGTAAAGCATTCTCATCAATCAAGGATAGACTAGCACGATTAGTATGACGGAAACCTCAGCCAGTAAAATGACCCAGCACAGAAGTTATACCTGAAAATGTTAGTAAGATAATAAATCAGGCTGCAAATCAAAAACTAGCGGAGTTGGCTATGCCTGCAAATGTTAGAAAAATAATAAATCAGGCTGCGAATCAAGAACTAGCAGTGGCTGGTGTACCCCTATCAGGAAAAGAAAGAGAAAAAAATATAGCTGCTAGTCTGATAGTAGGAAGTGGTCTTCGTGTTAGATGATAACAAATATAATAAAGATGTTCAAACGTATATCTGATCCCGCATTCGACATGGACGCACCAGTTCTCAAAGATGAATCACTACATGATTATCAGTATTATTCTCATGATGCACGTGTACCTGACGAACGCGGAAGAATCAAATTACAAGTTCAGGATACAAGCAGATATTTCCTGCCCACTGAGGCATTTATTGAGATCGAAGGTAGACTTTTGAAATTAGATAATACAGATTACGGAATTGGTGATCGAGTTGGTATTGTAAATAATGGTATCATGGCGTTATTTAAAAGTGCCGCATAGATGATTGATGGTCGGGAAATTGAGGTTTGTCATAACAACATCGACGTTGCCACAATGATACTTGGCCTTGCAAGATACAGCGACAATTATTCGAGATCTGCTGGTCCATCAATGATGTTTGCAAAAGATACAACTGATCATCCAGAAAACAGAAACGTAACACTAAATGCAGCTGGGGACACAGTTGTATCAATGAATGAAAATTTCAGCTTGGGATTTACATCACGTCAATCAATGCTGGGCAACAATGAAAGATTTTCATGGGCAATTCCACTGTCACATATCTTTGGATTTTGTAGAAATGTTAGAAAGGTTATCTTCGGGGCAAAACACACAATTGTCCTTGTGAGAAAACCTACCGACGATGATGCAATATGGCACGCTGAAGGAGTTAATCCAGCTGCAACCATGGCACTTCATGGAAAAGTAATACTGACAAAACTTTTGTTGTGGATGCCAGTAATGACTCCAACAATACCTGAAGAAAAGCGTTTGCTTTCTTTCATCAGTCAAGGTGGTAAATCAACATTGTCATGGTTGATGATGACCACAGATAGTGTTCAAAGTAACATTAATGGTTTATTCACATGGCAGATAGCATCACAGCAAGGTGTCTCTGCACTGCGACATATATTTATTGCTTTCCAAGATGCTACATGAGTAAACTCACAATTATGAAGTACAATGATATTTGACAAACTTGGTGTTACTGAAGTTTCACTGAGGATAAATGGGCATCAAGAACCAGCTGAGGATATATTACTGAATTTTGAAAATAATCATGTTGCACATGCATATCATCGTTTGATGACATTCATGGGACATGTTCAAAATTATTGATTCTGGTTTGCAAATATCTCGGTGGGATTTTACAACACTGTATCCAATCTATTATTTCTCATTGGAACACTTGGATTTGTTCAGACAATCAGTAGTTGATATACACTTTCGAGCTCATGTGGCAAGAGGACTAATTGCTAATTACAGAGCAATCACTGTTATACTCTCAGATAAAACAATGTTGCTTGAAGATGTTGGTGGATGAATGAGCCATTGATGCTCAAGCAGAAAACATGTAATTAAATAGCTCATGATATTATAATGTCATATCATCACGTTAATGTTACTCTGACTCCTGGTCAGATTAAAAAGCTACAATTGGTGTCAAGAAAGAATTCAGTAATAAAAATATTACTGAAACGAGACAGATCTCAGGTGGTCCAAATAAACTATCACTGACTGAACGTCAACTCAGGCACTTCATTGACGCCAAACGATCAAATACCGGCGTACGACTTGATCTGTCTGCATGTGCTATTAGCGATATTGCCAAGATTTCTCGTAGCTATACCAGTGTTGATAGCCGCTGCAGCCCCAGCTGTTGTAAAAGCAGCTGCACTTGGTGCTGTTGGAACTGCCACTGGAATGGCATTAAAGAAAGCAACAGGAAAAGGAATAAAAACTTCCACAAAAAAAGGGAAATGTCTATGACTGCAAGGAACTCCTCGTTCATGGTATGAAAGAGGTCTAAGACTTCCCCAGACACTTTGTTAAACACAAAGTGTCTCCTTCCCATGTCCAATTTCGATTTACTTGATGCTGCTGTGTGATTTAAATTTAAAAAACTTCAGAGGTGTTTTTATGCTTAATCAATTACCAAAACAACCAAATCGTGTTGAGACCGCTATCATCAATCTTGATATAAGTTCTGGTCCATGTACTCACTGGGTTGCATACGCGATTGATCCACATGGAATTGTTTATTTCGATTCGTATGGACTAGCACCACTGAAGGAATTTTTAAAATATGTCAGCGGAGTACAAACTCCAATCTGGTATTCAACATTACCAACACAGACAATAACTGATCCACCAAAATGCGTCCATGAATCACTCGCTGTACTCGATACTATTTCAAAATCTTCCGATGCACCTCATAAAGTTGTTAATGTGTACACGAGTTCTGTTTTAAATAATCACTTACCATATAATGGTTGATATTTATGGAAGATCTTCTATCAAAGACAAGAAGAAAGAAGATATCAATCTGTTGAAATTTGCTACAAAAGATGAACTTGCTGACATTATGAATCTTTCTGGAGTTGACCAAGATGAAGTTGTTGTTTTCCAAGATAGATACGGTGTTTTAAAGACGAGTAATATTAAGTGGATCGACATGATTCATAGAGTTCTCGGTGCTACCACTGATAATATTCCAGTATTTACTAATGGCAGTAGAATCAGAGACTCAAATGTATCAATCGGAACTATCAGAAAAGAAACTACAAAAAGTGTTGCTGATCATTTACGATCCACCAGTGATACAATGACAGGTGCACTCAACATGAATGGAAATAAAATTGTTGTTTTAAGAGAACCAGCAAATGAAGATACCGCAACAAAGAAATATGTAGATGATAAAGATACTGCAATCGATGGCAAATTAAATACACTACAAGCTGAGTATGGCGTTCATACAAGTTCGTTTATAAATACTCAGAAATTTTCAAAAACTTAATAAAATCGCAGATGATTTCTTTGGAAGTCCAATGGTTGTTGATATAAAACTCTGAAATTAACACAAAATTCAATGATATTGTCTGTGGAATTCCTGATATTGTTCAGAAAACTAATCTTATTAAAATTCCTCACAAGCAGAGTAATAATATCATATACACAGTATCATCAGGATCATCAACATGGTCACAGCAAAATAACACTATCAAACATACTGCGGAAGTCACTGGTGTGAATAGGCTGTCTGTGTTCAGCCCTGCCAAATTCAGGATATTTACCATGTATCCATGGTGTCATTCGACTGATAATTTTTCTGGAACCCGTGTCTATTGTATTAAATAAAGATGCCGAAGAAATATTTATACTGGAACCATCTGATAAAAAAATAACCGCAATGTCTTAATAGTGGTGTCTGGAATTTGTCGCTGAAACACCTCAATTGATTACTTAATATCGAGTATATGATTTCACCGACATCAGATCTGAATATTGTAAACAAATACAGATACGAGCAAGCATGTTTGTTACAGACCCAACTAAAAAGCATCATTGACGAGTACACAGGTGGTCTTTCATAGCAGGTTTGTACAAAAAGACCAGTTTCCAAGGTCCAGTTTCAGAACAATTTCAAGAAAAATAACCACAATCACTGTACATATATTCTATTCTTTATTAATAGGTTTTGCTACAATATTGTATGCATTCATCTAAAAACAAAATTATATTGTAATGAAGATATACTTCTATCATTAAACATGAAATCACATTTACATTTGAAGATCACATATTTTAGCATATGAAATCATTTTTGAATTACTTGTTTTCCTTTACAACAACCTAAATTTGTTTTACCGACGTTTAAAGCGCTTTCTTGCGAGTGGTCTGCACTTTTTCACTTCTTTCAGTTACAATAATTATTTTCTCCAGCCTTAAAATTTGTCTCTTTTTAGTTGGAGGTTCGTCCATTGTTATTAAAATTCTAGGTGTTTAAATTATTGCTGCTCAGTTGTAATATCGAACGTAAAGATGGTGGCTGTGGGAAAATATGAAAAATCTATACATGTGCATTGCATATCTAACAATTAATGAAATAAAAAGAAACAATTATCTCATCCAGAAACAGGACCAATTACTCAGTGACAAAAGTGATTCTGAATAAATATTACAATCTGAATCTGAATCTGAATTATTTAATCAGAATCTGAGTCAGAATCGGAATAATATTATGATCTGAATCTGTGTCAGAATAAATATTATAATCATGAATCAGAATAAATATTATAAAATATTATAATCATGAATCAGCATAAAAATAAAAATAATCTGAATCTGAATAATAAATATTATAATCTGAATCAGAATCAAAATAAATATTATTATCTGAATAAATATTATTATCTGAATCTGAATCAAAATAAATATTATTATCTGAATAAATATTATAATCTGAATCAGAATCAAAATAAATATTATTATCTGAATAAATATTATTATCTGAATCAGAATCAAAATAAATATTATTATCTGAATAAATATTATTATCTGAATCTGAATCAGAATCAAAATAAATATTATTATCTGAATCTGAATAAATATAATAATCTGTTTCTGCATGTTATAATCAGAATAAAAATAAATATTATCAGAATAAATCTGATTCTGCGTAAATATATTATAATCAGAATAAAAATAAATATATAAAAAAAATAGCAAAAGAGAGTACCTGACGAGCAAGTTGAATGATGTCAGATATATATTTTTGGGGGTAATTGTTATATTTTTCTTTCTCATTGTAATTTTCTTTCTCATTGCAATTATTGGATCGCTAAGCATGATAGGGGTAATAAAAACACCCCCTAAGCGAACCCCTGGTGTTCAGGGGTGCAAGGTGAGTTACACCTGGAATTAGTTTTTTTTTTACAATCTTACAATCACCTGTACACAAGTATATCTAATCATCAACTGCCTGCAGGTGCCCCCCCCCCATTATAATAGCATCGGTCGCTGAATGCAAGACAATATATCTTTAACATTTTTTGAGACTCAAACATGTGAAGAGTTTCCACTAGTGAATCCGTACGTAAACGCCTTAACCCCATGACTACTGGAGCTCTTACAAATACACAGGTAAATTATCACTGGTGACAGCGCTATCACACTCAGTGACGTCAGTAGCAACCTTGTCACTGAGTTTACAATCATACATAAATTTCTTCAGCTGTCACACACGTGAACTCATAATCTTTTTTGTTTTGTATTTGCATTATAACTCTGACCTAACCTTTTGATTGAATTTGCAAGTGAAACAAATTTTTGAATATCCTCATCATCAACATAAAATAGAGACTGTCTCAAGGCCTGTTGAAATAACTTGATGAATCGATACTTGTCTGCTAGTGAATATCTTTCATCATATTTCCGTTCCTGAAGCGCTTCAAAATCATTTATGATTTTATCAGGGTCCAATTGTTTTGATAATTCTATATCCTCATCATTTAATTTTTTAATCTCAGAAATAACTGCATGAATATTTTCGGATTATATAATAAATATTTGTTTAAAATAAAAATATTTTCTGAATCAGAATCAGAATAATAATATTTATGATATACATTTCTGCCTGATGTCATTCGGGAGTTAAAATACAGGTATACCTGTTCACCTGAATTTGTACACATGCAAGCGGTGTGTGATTTATACTGAGGTTACCTGTACTGTACTAGCTGACAACCTACATGTGCAATCAGTTATACTGAATAAAATCACAATTATTGTAAACTGTAGCGTGGATTTATTTCAATTTTCAGACACACTTCATAAAATATACTATATAAAATATATGCATTTCATAATCGCACATACATTTTCTGCACAAGATGTCATTTGTGAGGTTAAAAAAATACATGCAGGTCTGTATATACAACTATGCTACCTGTCTTACAGGTAAGAGCTAAAAATAACTTACCTGTATTTTGTCCTGTTGTGAGAAACAGTAAAAAAATACATTCGTGGCACAGTCATATAATATTATGCACTTGCAAGTGGGCAGCTACTTAATTACTCTAGCGGAGAAGTTGTTGCTTGACGAAGTTATCTCCCTTCATCATCTAACACTACAGGAACATATGAAAATGTTATTTTTTGGTTAAATTATTTTGAATACACCAATTTGCATATTTTATCGGTGACACGTTGTACTCAAGGCATGCAAATGTCAAAATATTTTCCAGCTGCATTCATTGATTGAAATATTATTTCTTTGCCTGTCTCTACATTTACAGACTTAACAACTTTTGGAAACTTACTTTATTTCCCAGTACAACCAAACTTGCAATTTTCTGTGTAATAGCTCATAAATTACATAAGGAATTATCAAGTTTTCTACCACTGATGTGATCAATCACAAGTCCATCTTTGATTATTCCATGAAAACATTCAATACGAATCTATGAGATAAATATCTTTCTTTTCCAACAGTAAATCTGAGATAACCATTATTATCAACAACACCGACTGTTTTTTTTAGTCGACAGTGCTTGATGACACCATCACGTGATGCTTCATAATTCTTGATGATGGGATGTGTTACAAATTCATTTTGCTTCATTTTATATAATAATATTATTTGTCTAAATTATTATTTGATTGTTGAGGTGAAAATATGGCTAGAGTGTCTTTGGCATTTCTTATGGGAGATTCATTACCAACACCATTGGACTTATTTTTTTTATTATAGTATCATTTCAGCTCTCTGTATTTTTTACCACCACATTGTACACACAATTGCATTTTTCCTCTGACCCCAAAACCACATTTCAAGCATGGTTTTGGCCCTAGTCTTCAGCGCTGAACACTTTGCATGTGGTAACCACAGAATTCATTTACGCAGGTTTTCTTACAAGGAAGTGAAAAACCGATCATGAGCCACTTGCATTTATTACTTGCTTCAATCATCATATATATAATTAATCTTCAATTTAAATATATATTTGGCTTAATTATAATATGGAGGAATTTATGAGATTATCTGAAATTAAGCCCTCTAAAAACAGTTAAAGATACAGGAGCGTCCATCAACGATGTTGCTGAGTTAGCAAGAAAATTAAAATTTCCAACAACAGTAAAAACACTAACAGGTGAAATTTTATACGAATTGAAATACAAATCACGAGGAGATCCAACAGTGATTATTGATCATAATTCACATGCGTGGACGAGTGACATAATGATATTTCCATGAGATCGAACTGTTAAATTCTACAGTAGTAATATGTTTGATTTTATCGGAAATATCAGCAAGAGTGATCCTGTTTCAGTTTGGTTGTTTTCGAGTTCCAAAGATTCTTGTTATGACCAGTTTGTATGACCTAATGGAGATATGTACTATACAGAATATCTCCATGACGAAATGAAAAATCTCGCGTTGAAGTACTTGAATTATGATCTTGAACATTTACTCGGTATTTGTTTTATAGTTCCATCGGTTGCTGCAGATGCTGCTCAAAAGAAAAACTTGTAGATGCCAACACAACGGGAATTTCTCGAGGACATTCAGCATAGTTGTATAGAATATGGTCATGGAGGCTTATGGAACATGAAATACGATCAAAAAAATGTTTTCTCGTCTGACATGGTAGCAGCTTATCCAGGAAGTTTTCTTGGGTTCAGAGAATGTTCTGAGTATTTCAAACGATTTGGTCATCCAACGCATGAAATTGTTAGAGTTTCGATAAACGGACCTTTACCTGATTTTGATAAGACAGGATTTGCTAAAAATTTTGTCATTTGAGTTAGCATTAAATCTTTATCCAATCGTTTATATTTGGTTTGGAAGACATTTTTCAAAAAAATGTTGGGTTCCAATAGTGTTGATGAGATTTATGCTTGATTCAGGTATTTTGATTTCTCTGACGTTGGACTGAGGCTATCATATCATAAAAATCTCAAAAACAAGTTTGGTTACCGCCACAGAAGAAATACTCCGATGATGAAAATCCTGATATGACCGATTATGAATATAAAACCAAAAAATATCTAGGATGGAAAATAATCAGTAAATTTACTAAAGGTGGATCATATGACCACAAACGGCATTGTTGTAGATTAATCATCGATGATGCTGAATTGGATTTTATTACTGCCGATACAACATCGAAAAATACATTTGTGAATCAAGAAAATGCTTATTTGTCTGATGGAACAAAATTAGGTATGATTGTAAGTTACATGGAAGGTGAATCACAGCAGTTTACTCATTTAAGATCTTCGATGCTTGCATATGTTTTGATAAATTTATTACCGATGATTAATCAATTTGCTGATACTGTGGTTAGGGTCGCTACAGATTCATTTTATATCAGCAGAAAATATCTGGAATCACTGAAACAATTTGGTATCGACGATCATGCTGATTGGGGTGGTTGGCGGATAAAACAAAGAACAAATCTTGGATTATTCTGCTTCTGCTGATTATAAACCAGAAGCGATATTTTATAAAAATAATGGTTTATCAGAATTATCATCGGCTCCATCTGTATTTGATCCCATAACTCATCATAAGACTGTTTATCTTAACGGATGTGGTGGATCAGGTAAAACAACACATGATTGAATTATTTCGTAAGAGTTATTCAAACTCCATCAATATGATTGTACTCACACCCACATAAAGATTAGCTCGTGAAATGAACAAGCATGGAGTTAATTCATGTACTTATCACAGTTTCTTTCATTGGGGTGGAGATGAGTGGGATCCGTCGAGAATGGGAGAAAATCATATTCCTAATATTATTATTTGGGATGAGATCTATACGGTATCGTTGGAGGTATTAAAAATATTTCTTGATTGGTTGTTAACAAGAAATACGGCTATTATCATGTGTGGTGATCATGGTCAACCTCCACCTTTTACTGGATCATCTCCACACGAATGGCTGAAAAAGTTCGTAGATTATTATGAGGAGATAACTGATGATTATAGAGCTATTGATGAAGCGCTGAAAGAATTTAAAAGATTGATCAGACTACAGCCAGATAGAATTCAGTGTAAGACAATGCGTGAAATAATTCCAGAAACTCTGACGAATGATTTTTGGAATTTATGGAAGCCCACTGATTTGATAGTCACAAGTAGGAAGATAGTTCATGATACACTTCAGGAGAAATTATTTCTGTTACACAAGGAAAGATTTTTGGATTTGCCTGTTCCGTTATGTTATCATCCAACAGATATTTGAAAACAAAATGTCCAAGTCGATATTCCAGGAACCAATGAAAAACAAAAACTCGTTCTTAATGATATTGTTGTTGTTGATGTTAGCGCAGTTGAGAACGCATTAACAATGGATAAATCTCAGTGGACGTTAGGGTATGCCATGACGATTCACTTGTCACAGGGATTAACTATTTCTGGTACTAAGATCTGGATCATCAATGATTGGATCGAATGGTCAAATTTAGTTTATTTGGCGGTCTCAGGAGTCAGAGAAATGAATCAGCTAAAATAAGTTGTTATGGATCACGAAATGAACAAGGAAATAACTGATATAAACATTAAAGATGCTGTCAAGAAAAAAATTAGTTGGTTATCATCAATCTGACAAAAAATAAATGTGATTTTGATCTCGATGTTGATTTTATCATGATGCTGAAACAAAAACAGAATAATCATTGTGCAAGCTGTAATACAGTAATGATGTGGCAGTATTCAAATAATAATCCAAAACAATTCACCGTGGATAGAATTAATAGTAATCTTGGTCACGCACGTGAAAATGTGATATTGACCTGTCTTGAGTGTAATCAACGTAGGGGTTCTAGTGTTCTGCTTTTACAGAAGTGAAGGCGGTGGTAATTATGTATCTTCAGGAATTACTTGTAATTGTTCGTGTAAAATCCACGCTGAGGAGCAGTTGAATCCAGTCTGTAGATTGCAGGTCTACCTGTGGATCTTACCACGCTGGAAATTTTATGTGTGGCCACACTCCAAATAGGATCAGTTGCTCTTTTTTTTACCACGTTCAAGTTCACTGGGTTCATATAAATATCTTACAGTCACATTACCTAATACTGGTTGTTTTGAGGAAGAGTCACGTTATTGTATTGGTATATTTTTTTTGGTGATCAAGCTGATGGGTTTCATGGAAGTTGCACGAGTAATTTCATTATTTAATGCAGCTATCACACTTGGTAGTCTTGCAACCCATTCACGAGATCTTTTGTCCACGGACTTAAGGTCAGTGGATATTTCCTTTGCATACTGATATCCAAATAACCGCTCAGAAAGTGTTCGATTAAATCGTTCAATGATTGCCTGATCGCAATGAATTGCGGTATGCCCTCATCTGATTATGACATTATGTTTTATCATCAGAGATGATAACTGCACCAAGAAATTCTTTGCCAGGATCAACCTGTAGTAGCTGTGGCCATCGTAGACCATTGCACTGATAAATTCGTTCAAAAGCAGATGCAACTTCAGCTGCTGTTTTTGTTGATAATAGTTCTGCTTCTTTATACCTACTTGCAATGTCAACAACAGTTAATGCGTATTTGTATGTGCGTGATTGACGTCTATGTGTTTTAATAGTATCATGAAGGAAAAACAAAATATCTGCTTGATGAACTTCATTGGGAGTGCTGACATCAAAATGTGCGTACTGAATTTTTTTAAGTGGTGGTAGATAAATTTGCCATATCGCCTGTCATGCTAACCAATTCTCAGCAACAGAACGTGTGACATTTGCTGCATCAGCAAGTTTACAAATCACTGCTCTACCTCTCTAGTATCATTTTGGGCTATAATAAACCGATTCCATTATAATAGTTATCTATGATTAATTACCAGCTCCTAGCACTAGTTTACCTTTCACTGCAGATTTTACTAGGAAGCTAGCATGTTTTTCTCTGAGAGATTTATTTTTTATAGAATTTAACGCGTGAATCAACTTCACATCTGTAATATGTCATTGTTGTAAATCTTTATTTTTATATACAGCATCATGAATATCGCACGCTTGATCAATCGCATTTACTAGATACTCTCTGGGTCTTGGTTGTTCTTGTTCATTAAGTCAGATATCAAGCTGGGTTCCAGGACCACAATAATTATATCCAGGAAGATGTTTTTTTCCTGGGTATTTAGCCCATGGAGTCCCTGGTAATTTTCCCAGTGAAGCAGCAGTATCACCACCTGTTTTTGTTTTTGACAAAATAAATTTGTATTTGCTTGTACCACATTTCACACACTTGCCTGTAAGTGCAAGTTTTTTATTTTTTGTTGTTACTGTTGTTAATCCACTGGTGGGGGTGGATGCTCTGCATCGAACACAATATAAATTAATATTATTTATTATATTTGTACAACATGGATGTCATCAATTTCTCAGCAACAAGAAAGCAAGAGCAAATCAAGCATCATGCAGTGTTACCAAATTCTATCAGAGCAATTATAATAGGTCCATCTGGGTCTGGTAAGATGCAATTATTGCTTAATCTGATAATGAGATGGCATAAGTGGGATAAGTTGTATTTGGTGGCACCATCCGTAGATGATCAGCGATGCTACAATGTGCTTAAAGATTTTAATGAAGAAGCGAAATCGTTGGATGAAGATGATGATAGTGATATTGTTGATTTTATTGTCGATATTGATGAAGCTCCATCTGTGGATGATTTTGATGGATGTATTAAACATCTCGTAGTGTAAGATGATGTGATGCTGGACAAACAATCAAATCCAGCTCGAATATTTTCCTGAGGCAGACACAAAAATACAGATATAATTTATGTTACTCAGCGATATACACAAATACCTAAAGTGATCAGAGACAACTTAATCTTTTAGTTGTATTTAATGGAGTCAATACACATACTCTGCGAAACATTCATCAGACTTGGTGTTCAGGAAACATGGATATGATTAAGTTCAAAAACTTCTTTTCAAAAGCACAAGCTACCCCACACAGATTTATCACGATAAATTTACATGATCCTCGTTCGAGATATTGTATAGGTCTCAATAAAATTTTTGACTGAAAAACAGAGCAGCAGGGAGGGTGATTAATTCTCTCAATGAGTACCCGACGAGTAAATGATAAGCTATGAAAATTGCCAAAAAAATTGGGAAATAAATTCCAAACGTCAGCAACAAAGATTTGCTAATAAAATCAGGAAAATTATCGAAAAGCTAGAGGGGTTGGTTGGAATTTATTAGCGTAATTTTATATATTTCGTAGTTTTCCGTAGGAAGGTTTATTTTCAAAATTCCAGGGTATCCCAATTAGAGTCTGTTCACCCTCCCTGTTGCTAAAAGTGAACACATAAAAGCCCAAAGTAATCTGATGGCCTGTAACATAAGATGGTGAGATTGGCAACTGTGACAAGTTTCTTCAGGTGGCGGGGATTGTTTTGTAAATTGATCCCTGTCAAATTTCTTAACTTAAGGCTATGATGTGACTTTTCAACTATTATTGTTTAATAATTTAAGATATGGATATATTTGTGAATTGGGTGTTTCAGGCTTGTGTTGTTCTTGAGATTGATGTCAAGCATAGCTACTTTGCAGTATGTAGACAGTGAAATATTTATGGTCGGCTAGGAAGATGAGCTAGCCACCCATAGAAGTAGACACATGGGTTCAAGGCAAGTAAAATATCTCAAACACAGTCTGGATGGCAACGTTTTTAAAATGCATCAAGCTGTTTAGTACACAATGTTTTCAGAATTACCACCTAATAAAAGGGCTTGCTTTTGCACTGTGAGCATCTCTTGGTGTGAAAAATGACCTTTGGACATGAAAAAATGAAATATATAATTGGGGCAGGGGTGCATACACTTCTCTTGCTATGAATTGCCACTGACTTGCCATGTCAAGGGAATAATATTTGTATGCTTTGTATTATTACTCCTCCTAGTAGAAAAAACAAGCTGACAGAATCTCTCTTTTTGGAGCAGTTTCCGAATCTCCTGGAGTATGGAAATTCGATAGGTGGCAACCTGATTATTCTTGGAGATTTCAACTTTCACTTTGACTGTCCTGGAAACCCATGCACATCAAAACTCCTAGATTCCATTCACGTTTTCAACCTCAAACAGTCAGTTAGCCAACCCACCCATAAACATGGTCACATTTTAGACTGGATTCTTTACAGACCTGATGACAATATTCTTCAGTCCTCCCTGGTGTCCCACGAACTTTCATCAGATCACCTCTGCATTATATGCCATCTTGACATATCAGTCCCTAACCCTCCACCTTTATTCGCTACTAAGAGAAACCTACATATGATAAACAGAACCAAACTAATGCATGACATCCAAGCAAACCTAACAACTAGCTTACCTCCTACAGCAGAACAACTTGATAACTGCCTGCGTTCATTGCTTGACAAACATGCCCCAGCAACAAAGTGCAGAGTAGCAATTCAGAAGTGTTCTCCGTGATATAGCAGTGTTAGGGACCAGCTTCGCACTGCTAAAAGAGACCGCCGAAAAGCTGAGAGGCTTTGGCTTTCCACCAGACTCAATATTCATAAGCAGATCTATGATGCTGCTAAGAAGAATGTCACATAGTCCATGCAGCGAAATCAGCCCACTACAGTACTAAGATCCTGGAAAGTTCCAGCTGCAAAGAGCTATCTGAGATTACGAACAAGCTAATGTCAAGGAACAAATGTACACCACTTCCAGCTACCTTTTCTCTAGTCGACCTTCCGGACCTGTTTGCAAATTTCTTCCGTGACAAAGTACAAACCATCAGAGATAAACTTGACAACACAATTTCAGTTGACTTGTCATCACCATACAGTTGTGACACAGAATTTCAGCAGCAACCGTTAGCAGCATTTGAACCTGTCTCTATAGATTTAGTACGTACAATTGTGATGAAGAATGCACAAAGTCATGTGAACTTGATCCGATTCCGACATCACTGCTGCTAGAGTGCTTGGATCCAATATTGCCTTCACTAACTGATGTTATTAATACCTCTCTCTCATCTGGGGAATTCCCATCATTTTACAAAACTGCCATTGTAAAGCCTCTGCTGAAGAAACCAACACTCGACCATAATGATTTAAAGAACTACCGCCCAGTTTCTAATCTCCCATTCATGTAAAAAATCTTAGAAAAAGTTGTTTTATCCCAACTTATATCTCATCTGAATTCAAACAGTCTTTTTAGCAATGTACAGTCTGCATATTGCCCTTGCCACAGTACTGAAACTACTCTTCTGAAAGTAATCAATGACCTTCTCTCTGCTTTGGATAGCGGAAAGGTTACAGTCCTCACTCTCCTTGACTTGTCTGCAGCATTTGACACTATAGACCATGATATATTACTTCACCTTCTCCAGCATGTATTTGGCATTCATGATATGGCCTTACTATAGTTCAAGTCCTACTTGGTCAACAGGACACAAATTGTGTCCGCAAATGGAAAACACTCCAGCCCAGTTGATCTATGCTGTGGTGTTCCACAGGGGTCTGTTCTTGGACCTGTTCTCTTCATTCTATACACTCAGTCACTCTCAAGTGTCACAGATCATCATCCAGTGTCTCACCAACTGTATGCTGATGACACCCAAATATACAAATCTAGCCATCCAACTGAAGTTGAAGCTACCATCCAAGGCATAGAGAGGTGCATTTCCGATGTGAAATCATGGATGACATGTAACAAGCTGCAGATGAATGATGATAAAACTGAAGCCATCCTGATTACAACACAAAGACTTTCTCATTCATATCCTTTACCTCAGACAATAAATATCAGCAACACCAACATTAAATTCACACAGTCAGTATGAAACCTCGGTGTCACTCTCGACAGTACTCTCTCGTTGCACCAACATGTCATGAACATATGCAAGGCTGCATATCTTGAGCTGAGACGAATCAGCTCCATTCGCAAGTATCTTTCAGTTGATGCCACTAAAACACTTGTGTGTTCCTTAGTACTTTCAAGACTGGACTATTGTAACTCAATTCTGCCTGGTTCATCTCAATATCTACTCCAGAAACTTCAAAAAGTTCAAAACACAGCTTCTCGGACCATCCTTAGAGTACCACGATCAGAGCACACCTCTCCCCAGCTCTGTACCCTACACTGGCTATCCATATGATCCAGAATTAAACACAAAATTTGTTCTCTGTGCTACGTTTCACTGACGGGCTCCAGTCCAACATACCTATCTGACCTCACCCATGTGTACACACCTGCAAGATACTTACGCTCCTCTTCTGACACTCGTATTCTCATTATTCCCACTATGAAAATGAAATCATATGGACAACGCTCTTTTGCATACCAGGGCCCAGCAACGTGGAACGAATTGCCCACTGCACTTAGACACAAAGACACAGTGATCTCATTCAAGAGCGCTCTTAAAACTCACCTATTTCAACTGTAAGAACAGACTTAAAGACCTAATAATGTATCCTTACCTTAAATATTTACAGCATGTTTTCTGTTTCTAATTTCATGGCGTTTGTTTTTATTTTTGTAATCATATCATTATATATGGTTTTTTTTAAGTGTTGTCAAATGTTGTAAAGCGCTTAGAGCTTCTAAAGATTAGGCGCTATACAAAGTCCTCATTATTATTATTATTATTATTATTATTATTATTATTATAGTTTTCCTAGATATGAATTTAAATGATCTCTCTTGTTATTTTATTTGTTATGACTTTTTATATTAGGCAGGTGGATGTGGTATTAAATTGGCTTATAAAAACTGTCCCCTGGAACCTTAAAGAAAAACTGCTTCCTTTTTATAGGCAGAGTCCATTACACGTGTTATAATTTTATGTTTCTTTGCATGTATGTAACCTGTATGCATTGGTCTCATTATACTACCTTCGTTTTTAAACATACCGTACCATGCTGTATGGAAGGCTCAGCAGAAGGAGAGATAACTGTATTTTCCACCGCTATGTTAAAATTAATTCCATCATGACAAAGTAACATTTTTTGGGCTTAACGTACTAGATAAGGGTAAATAATGGGGATTATAATATATGTTTTGTTCCTTCTGTAGGTAGCCAGCTAAGCTTACTATTTTAATGAATATTATTCATATTTCTGTACAGACACAAAAAACATCTGCATAACTAGTCGTCATGCATTCCTCAAAGTAATTTAACTCCTCAGAAGCAGATACACTTCAGAGAAATCATAAATAAGCATACAGTTGTTTTTGGTGAATGCCACTAATGGAACAGTTGTGCAAACTGTGATGCATATGGAATTTTGTGAGCTATATTTTGGGGGGAAAAGAATGAGTTTTAGCATACATACTTCATTTCTAACATGACCCCACTGTGACGTTGACATTAGAGATTCATATCTCACACTTAAGCGATAATAAGAAATGTATCAATGTTATACATATATCTTGAAAATTCTAGGGTCAATTATCACAGGGGGAGAAAAAAAACTTAAAAATAAGTGGAGAATGTGCTGGACATAATGGTTGAGCCAAACGTATCCTGTGAGGTAAATATTCTGTTCAGTTTATACTATATGTATGTTCACTGCTTCACGGTTCAGCAGTCCTGTGAAATGAGCACGCATATACTGTCTATATTTGCATACGAGTCCAACTACAAACTGCACAGACCCAAATGCATAATGCGATGGCAGATCTGGGACTGTGCAGTTTGTTAATAGTAATCAGTAGGACAAATAACACAGACTCTGATCTGCAGGCATATTATGCTATGGCAGATCAGAATATTTGTTGTTTGCAGTTTGACTCGATTTATAAGCAAGTATATACAGTAATTTCCAGTTACTTTGCTTCTTTTACCAATTTCACTTTGTACCAAAAACCTGACTTCCTAAAAGCAGTGTACAGAATCAACAATTCTTTTGATAGTTAGAAAGTAAGTTGTTGAAAGAGCAGATCATTACGGATTCCCCTAGCCAAAATCAGAGTTACTCCACCTTTATCAACGGAAGGAAAAGGCACATGCTTCGTCTTTTATGGTTTTCACAACAAGAAAAATATTTTCACATTCATGTGATTGAGACATTTTAATTAGTTCAGAAAGTTTGCTGCAGTTAACAAAAGTTTTTCATCTGAAATTCTCATGTTTTCTCCAACACATTAGAAGTACACCAGTATCACTTGTTTCATTTCTTTCTGCAGGTCTCAATTTGCATGGTAAGTTATTAGGGTTAATTGGTCAGTCATGCTGATAGAAACACCAGCTTGAACATCATCCAGATACTCCTCCAGATCAAACTGTACAAGAGACAGACTTCTGCAAGAGTTGCTTTGTGTTACCATATATACTTATTAGAAGCCAAGCAGCTAAAATGCTTTCTATCTTGAACTGAATTTAGCACTGTTAATACTTGTTCTATACCTTATCAAGCTATTTACAATTATTTTGTAAACTCAATAAAAATCAGCAAAATGAATTGAGTCGGAGAAAAAAAAATTCTCTGTTTAACTGTAACGAGTATGTGTATATGCATGGTCAATTTCAGTAGTCATTTATCATTGGATTTATTGATATGTCACTCTGTAAGCTTAGCAAGCTCCCACACAGCAGTATATCAATGTTTCAACATGAACTAATGTTTGTTGATTAAACCTTCATCCTTCCCACTTAGCTAGACTGTTGTGATTGAACCCACCCCAAACACCCACACACCATTGCTGCTGGTACTAGCACCACAAGAACAATAATGAAATCTTAGGAACTGCTTTTTTTATACCAGGCTAAAATTACTTCTAAAGCACATTATTTACTGAACTGTATAAACATGTTCTGTAAGGTTTGCCAGAACACTTAAGACAATCTTTTCAGCTTTATCACTGACAACAAACATAGTCTTCTGTCATTCACTCATAAAATGTGCAACTCCAAAATCCTTTCACAGCAATGAAAAAGAATTTTGATTCTGTCCTGATGATGCAGTGGTAAACAAAGACAAAAAGCATCCGAGGTGTACACAATTTTGAATCTCGGAAAACAATGAAATCAGTCACAATTCATAATATACAAAATTGTTATGTATCGGCTCGTTCAAAAGTAACAAAAAAAAGGAGTGAAGACAACAAGCTTTGTAAGTTTTAACAAAAATAATTTATTTCCCTAGAAAACACGGTGAAAAGGTGAAAATATGAAATAGGACTTACGGTTTGTGAAGAAAATCCAAACATTTATCCTAGAACTGAAAAAATACAAGTCCTATCACTAAATAATTTTAACTGAATCCAGGTTCGAATCTTGATGACATTCCAAGATGGAGGATGACGACGTCAGGTGAAGTCTTTACACAAATGTCCAGTATTTCACGTTGAATCACAATTTGTACTGTACTATTCCAATTTAGAATGAATTTCAATGAATGTCTTTGTACTAAACCAGTTGTGTAGTTCTCCAGGGAAAAATAAAGTATTATTTAAAAGGTAGATGAACTCCTATTGCTGTCATCTATAACAAGACAAATCTCGAGCTCTACAGATGTAAAGAAAAATAAACTCTTTCCAGCACAAGAAAAATAATACCTTCTTCTCAAGGTATAAGAACGACTCTGACTATTTCACAGGGACCTAAGTGTTTAAAAACCGAACCAAAACGTCATTTCATGCACACGCATGTAGAACGCATGGTTATTTCATCATCTAACAATCGCAGTTTCATGTGGGTCAGGAAATGACTTTGGCAATAACCAATTGTTTTCGCGTATTGTTTACTCAAATCGACAAACTATGGCATGCAAAAATCGTGCTTATGCGAGTCATACTATGTTCTAAATAAACATGATGTTTCTTTCAAAAATATCAGATCCTGTGAACATAATCATCATCATAATAAAATATAATGATGCAAAATGAAGTAAAAAGAATTCAAATTTTAACACCCAAGTAATTAAACTACATGGTCGTAACACAATGGAATGCTTTTTTCCCTGCAAAATAGTCATTTTTCTACAAGAGTAATTACATTATTAGTTTTGCATACAATTTTCCTTTATAACCTTCTACTCTGTGTGTGTGCTGTGTGTGTGTGTGTGTGTGTGTGTGTGTGTGTGTGTGTGTGTGTGTGTGTGTGTGTGTGTGTGTGTGTGTGTGTGTGTGTGTGTGTGTGTGTGAATGTGAGTGGATTTTTAATCTAGCTTTAACAATTTTCCAGTCATACTGCAACAATGTATGCAGTACGGCAGTTAACAGTGATGTCAAGCACTCATGCATCATGTCATAGACTTGTAGCATCATGTCCCACTTAGTCACATTATCCTGACACCAGGCCGACCAGCCCTAACACTAACCTCTTAATGCTGAGCACCAAGTGAGGCAGCAGCTAGTACCATTTTTATAAGTTTCTGGTATGACTTGTCCGGGGTTCGAAACCACAAACTCCCAGAAATCCATTGCAGATGCTGTAATCACTTAGGCCACCAGAGCAGTAACTCATATAATGTGTGTGTGTGTGTGTGTGTGTGTGTGTGTGTGTGTGTGTGTGTGTGTGTGTGTGTGTGTGTGTGTGTGTGTGTGTGTGTGTGTGTGTGTGTCTGTGTGCGTGTGTGTGTGCGTGCGTGCGTGCGTGTGTGTGTGTGTGCGCGCGCGCGCATGCATCTGATTAGGATTTTTAATGTAGCTTTAAAAAAAATTTCAGTCATATCGCTACAATATCTGCAGTGTGGCAGTTAAAAGTGACATCTAGCACTGGGGCATCATGCCGCTGACATGTAGCATAATGTCCCACCCAGTCACATTATCCTGACACCAGGCTGACCATTCCTAGCACTAACCTTTTAATGCTGAGCGCCTAACACGGCAGATGTTTGTACCATTTTTATAAGTCTTTATTATGACTCAGCTAGTCTTAAGGTTTTGATGCGACTTATCAGCTGTTATTGTTTAATAATTAAAGATATGGATATATCTGTCAATTAGATGTTTCAGGCTTGTATTCTTCTTGAGACTGATGTGGGGCATGTACATCTCCCACAGTTACTCTGCAGTGTGTAGAAATACTAATAGATGGAAAGAAGAGCTAGCCCCATCCCCCACAGCAGTAGACATGTGGGTCTAGGTCAAGGGTATAATATTTTGAAGCTTTGTTTTATTACTGCTATCCAAAGATATGGACCTTTTTGACCTCAGTTGAGTATTTTAATTTTTTATGAAATTTTGTATTAAGCATGTGGATGCGGTATTAAATCTCAGCATAAAACTGTCCCTTGCACTCTTAAGATATTAAAGTAATGTTCGGATTAATTTTCCTTTAAACTTGCATTTAACTGATCTAGGGAGAACAAATAACCAACTACATGTCAATCAAAATTAAAGTTTTTCACAATAAATTGTTTGTCTATACTTACCTATTAATTTTTAAATCTAATGAAAAATTTTGCCCAAAAGCTTTGAATTTCATTCTGATGCCATCAATATGTCCACCCTGCAAAGAGAAAGAGATAAATATGTCATAAGCAAACTGATTGTGAAAGTACATTTAATCAATTCATGGTGGCCTTACTGGATGACAGATTGGCACCATTTCCATACAGTACCAACAAGACATAAAACAAAATTCTGGTGAAAACCCAGTATTGATATGACTTTCCATCTGGGAGGAAGAACAACAAAACAAGACAGTCACTGTGGTGGCCTTATTGTATATCAGTTCAGCAAAAGTTTTATTTAAGACAAGACTGACAAAAGAAGTCTTCCGGCAAAAACTCGATAAGACCTGTTCAGGAATAGTAGCAATCACAAAATTTTCAAGAAGTCTTTATGATATGACCAACCCTTCAGGTGCAATAGCAATAACAAGATTTTCATGAAGGCTGATGAGGTGGTCATAATGGATGCCTGGATGGCACCATTTTCCTTTTGGCACAAATAGACATCAAACAGAGTCTTCTGGTGAAAACACCAAAATGAGAAGACTTTCCATTCAAGAGGAGTATCAATAACATGATTTTTAAGATGTCTGGCATGGTAGCCATAACAGACAATAGATCAGCACCATTTTCCTTTTACATGCAAGACCAACTAGATATCCTAAGATGAATTTTAGTTCCAACCCTATTCTGGCACGACCATCCATTTGGAAAAGGCAATAACAAGATTTTCAAGATAGTTGCTGTGAGGGCCATACTGGATATATGAGTAGAACCCCTTTCATTTAGGACCACACAGATATCACAAAAAGTCTTCCATTCAGAAGCAGAATAGAAGGAATGAAAAGATTTTAAGGATTGTCACTGTGGTGGCCATATTGGATAAATGAGCAGCCCCGTTTTCATTTCAGACAACTTGACCTTGGGATGAATTTGTGTGTAAAAGTTTCATGACAATCCTCCTAGTAGTGTAACTTGTGATGATAATAATAATAATAATAATAATAATAATGTGGACTTAGTAGAGTGCCTAATCTTTAAAAGATCTAGTGCTTTACAATATTAGATAACACATAAAATCATATACAAAGACAAGATTACTAAAACAAGCCTCATGAAATTACAAAATAAAAACATGCTGATAATAATTAAGGAAGTAAAAATTATTAGGTCTTTAAGAACATTCTAGTTGTCAAAATAGGTGAGTTTAAGAGCACTCTTGAATGAGATCACAGTGTCCTTGTCTCTACATAGCTGGGCCCTGGTATGCAAAAGAATGCTGTCCATATGACTCAGTGGGAACAATGAGAATGTGAGTGTCAGAAGGAGCATATAAAAGACAGATGGTGGATGATAGACAACAAGCTACTGTATAAACTCTTTTTCAAACCAGTGTAGCCACAATAATGAATATAAATATCAGAAAAACTCAGAACTGATATTACCATATGTTGTATCAGTTGTTGTAATTTAATAAACACTTAACAGAGTATGGTAAACAATGACTAACAACCAGAATATTCGGTTTATACTTGCCATCCTCCCAGAAACTTTTGTTAGGGTTTTTTATTTTTCATTAAAAGCTTTAAATCAACAGATTTCATTCAATTTTTCAGACTCTTTATGCTTAAAAACTCTAACAGCAGCCTTACAAGTGAAAGCACCTTGTATCAAACTTAAAACCTCTCAGGTACTGACTATTCTTTTGGCCCTATCCACCAGTGCTTGCGTGTAGAGTTCTTCATGAAATGTAATTTCTATTTAAATGAGTGTTCTTCATGAAACTTAATTCAACAGAAATGTGTGGAGTTCTTCAGGAAATATAATTCCACTGAAATGTGTGTTCTTCAGAAAATGAAAATTTTCGATTTATTGTTGAAATTTGTATGCATAAAGCCAGGCTTAATTTTTGGAACAAACTTTAATGCTGCAGTAAATTCTAATGCAAGATGAAATGTAAAGAAGGGTCCAGATCAATCGTAAATCTCCATTAGACTGGGACCTGTGATTTTTTTATTATGAGTACTTTTATCAGCAGTAACAGCATGAACAAGTCCAATATCAGTGATTTTTCTGGAGCTACTAGGCTCTCTGCTAAGATCTTTGTACCTACAAATGTACTAACACAATAGCATACCTCTGAAGGAATAAAATGATATGTACAAGTTATATCCTATAGCAGAATCTGTCTAGCGAAATCACTTTTGTCAAAATAATGTGATCCCTCAAGACAGGTGCTTCCATGACAGGCCATTATACTATTTAATCAATAAATATGTGCTTTAAAGACCTGGTCTCTCAAAACTGGTGGTCTCTCATTGCAGCAGTCTTTCAAGAAAGGTTTTATTGAATATTTATTGCAATCACTTAAACATAATTCATGAGCTGTAGCCAAACTTGTACACAACATCGAACTTTAAGTGTTATATCAATGACTAGAACAATTTTTGGAAAATCTACACTAAACCAAACTACCTGCAACATCTAATCAAAGCATCCTGGGCATTTTCTAGGAAAATAATTCAGAATGTGTGTCAAAGATAGTGACTCTAAATTTCATTTGTAAGAACAAACCTATCATATGAGTGATCATGTGATGAAATGCTAATTGTATTGGAATACGAAAGTACAAATTCATTAATTCAAACGTTACTCTCACTTAAAAATACTATTCTTGGCCTAAATATTTTATTTCAAATATTATTTAGTCCACATATCTTCAGAAAACTACTTTGCTATAGACAAATTTTACATTAAACGTTTTTTACGGGTCTTTTTAAAATTGATAGAAGTGGCTGAAGTTGCTACCACTGTTGTAAATTCTTTATTTATAGTAACTGACAAACAATAATATCCTTTCAACTGCTAAGTCAAGTTCAATGCTGCACACAATTTTTTTTTATGCTGTATAATAAATTAAAAAGTGTTCCTTCTTTATTGAGGTAAAAATTATTCAATAAAAATCTCCATTAGTAAAGCAGAAGTTGTGTTTGTGGGTGTGGACATGATTTGGATTTTTAACATTGCTTTATTTAAACATAGTTTTAACAATTTCAGTCATATCACTATGATGTCTGCAGTGTGGCAGTTTATAGTTATGACTAGCACTGGGGCATCATGCTGCAGACATGTAGCATCATGTCCCACCCAATCACATTATCCTGACACCATGCCAACCAGTCCTAACACTAATCTCTTAATGGTGAGTGCCAAGCAAAGTAGCTGCTAGTACCATTTTTATTAGTCTTTGGTATGACTCAGCCGGGTTCAAACCCATGACCTCCTCCATCCAGTCTGATGCTCTAACCACTTAGGCTAACAGAGCAATAGAGCAAGAGTTAAGACGGTATAAAAAGCATGGGGTGAAAAAGCATCAGTACTGAGAATTTAACATTTTTATCACACGGTCAATGAATATTCTGAAGGACTAAACAAAATTTATTAAATGAACTAAAAATATTCAACATACTCTGGAACAATGATTACCTTTGTACATTCCTGTATGATTAGGTTGGTTTTATTAGGTTTTGATGTTCAGTTTTGTTAACATCAGTCATACCCTCCCTGCAGGCTCGGTGATATAAAATTGGCCCGATGTGCTATGCTGCCTAAGATTTAACTATAACAGAGGCAACCTTTTTGACCTGGGGCGCATCACATGATCATGTTCACGATGGGGTCTTAAATGTGTTATGAGTTAAAACTGCACGAGTTATGACTTGTATCTAAACTCGGACTTTGGTTTTTTTTAAAGGATTTTACCATTTTCTGGCTTTAATTTTGTATGCCTTTTCTTGGGTGCCTAAACATATTTGGCACTATACAGCCTGGGTTGTACTGATGTGCTGTTAACTCCTTGGAATTCATATATATGCATCGATATTTAACCTCAGAACTGCAAATGCTTCCTGAGCATTTCTTGTTTGTTTTAAGAAACTCTTCTGAAGGTATTTAATATGCATGCAGCATTTGTCAGAATCAAAATGGTCTTGTGTACAATAAATGGGTCTTGTTGTGTCCAAACACTGGTAAGAATCATAAATGGTCTTGTGTGTCCAATAAAGGGGTCTTGTGTGCCCAAACACTGGTAAGAATCATAAATGGTCTTGTGTGTCCAAAACATGGGTCTTGGGTGTCCAATCATTTGCAAGAATCATAAATGTCCCACATGTCCAAATATCTGCCATATTTTTGGAAAATATATATGGCCCTGGATGGTGGAGTGCTCTAAAGTACTTGCCTTTTAACCAGTCACTGCCATGTCACCTCTGTCCACATGGATTGAAGTCTTGGGCTTGGTCAATGTGAGTATTGTTCCTCCACCATTTATAATGGCCACAATCAACAGCCTATCATGTGCTGAAAAATGGCTTTAAAATCCACAACAACAACAACTTGTAAAAAAAAAACTTTGAACCTTCATGTTTAAGCACTTCTGTTACCAGGGGCTAAACATTTATTTCTTTATCCCTGGCTTTCAGACATTTGAATCAAATTGATACTGGGTCTGATCAGAGCAGTGATGTATTTAGGTTTTTTCTACCCCTTGGCCCATTTGGAAATCCTGCCACTGTGCAACAGCATAAAGGTGATGGACAGTGGGAAGAGAAGGGTCGCAAATTGTGAATCTTATATTCAACAACTTCTTATTAATATTGTATATGCTAAATACTTTATCACTTCAGCAGGGTTTATTTACTTTTCAAAATGCCGCTGGATAATTGCCACCCTAAAACTATCGCTAGTCAGATTGTACAGAAATATGTTCCTGGGTCTGATCCCAAGGCAACTAAGTACCAATATTCCACTGAAGTCACACCAAGCAAATGCATTATGCAAAAGCTGATCTGGGTCTATTCTTTTTGCAGTTGCATCTGACTTTGTATATTAAGCACTATCAGAAAATGACCTGATAGCAGACAATGGATCTTCCACTGCACATATTCTCTGGAGTACATTTTTTAAAATAGTAAATATATTTTCCTGTTATATTCCATTGATTACTTTCCCAAGGGCCTGGGATTCCTTTGTGAAAGCATTTCTAGTGCCCCCCCCCCCAAAAAAACGTTTTAAAAAAATTGATCTACCTATGAATTTTAGGAACAAACAACGTAATATCAGGTACTCTCCATCACTTTAGCTGAAGATAAAAATTATGTGATTAAAACAAAAATTTCCTGATCCCCAGAAAGTTCCAGCCCACGTCCCCTTAAATGGCCACTCTGTTATACCAGGCCTCTTTTGGAGCTAAAAATAGCAAAGTACAAACAACTTGAGCACTTTTCTGCACCTGCTGGTACTGATGTCACGTTCCATTAAAGGTTTGCAAATGGCTAACCATGTACAAAACCCTAAAATATTTACAAAAAACAGTCTGATTCATGGTTAGTGACACAAGCCAATCAGATGTCACAATTTGCTGAGTTGAATCATAGAATGTTTTCAAAACCTTTGGGCCACAACACAAGAGACCCTTAGAAAATACTGATAAATGATTAACTTCGGATTTAAGTTCAAGTGACCTAGAAAAAGTGTATCAAAGTATCTTCTATCAAGTTCATGAGCAATATGTTAACAGATAGATTATGGGGTCATCAAGCTGGAAGACTCATAGCCTGTTATCAGATCATTTTCTGATAGTACCTAATATACAAGTTAAGAGAACTGGCAAAATACCAAAAAGCTCAGACACATGCATGGAGCATTGCTGTCCTATAAAATAAGAACTTCAGTTCTAACTGAACTCTGGTGTCCCATGAAATAAGAACTTCCAGTCAAACTGAACTCTGCTGCCCCATAAAATAAGAACTTCTAGTCAAACTGAACTCTTGGTGTCCCATGAAATAAGAACTTCTAGTCAAGCTGCACTTTGGTGTCCCATTAAATAAGAACTTCTCATCACAATGAAGTCTAGTGTCCCATAAAATAAGACTTAGTGAAACTGAACTAAGACCTAATAACAGAGTTAAAGGTGTGGTTAAAATATCCATCTTTTTACATATCGTATCTATCTGATAACAAGTTACACGCAACCGCAAAAGGATAGACCCTGATCAGCTTTTGCATAATGTACTTGCAGATCTGATTCTATGCAGCTTGCTAGGATTACTCAATAAAAGAAACAATACAGACCTTTATCGGCCAGTACATTATGCAATGGCAGATCAGGGTTTATGGTGTCTGCAGTTGGACCCAACTTGTAAAGTTATTGTATATGGTACATGTATGCAAGACCAATGGTAAAGTTGTGTGCTGTTGAATTTTATAAAAACATCTATACATGAAAATGTGTGATTCAAGTAGCAGTAACCATTTTATTTTATGTTCCAACATGAATGGCCACCTTATTCATACCAAAGTAGTGTACTGTGTGGCATATCTTCCGTTTTAATTACTTTTATACCCTTTACACTGTCAAAAGGGTAGTCAAGTAGGAGGCAATTAGTTCAAGTTACTGTATTCCATACATGTATTCAGTTTACTGGTCCTATAGGATTGTAACCAAATATGACCTATCCCCATATTCAGTTTTACTGCGACACACTCATGACAAATCCATTCTTTATGAGAAGCCCAAATCCCAGTGTTATAAAAATTTAACTTTTACATGAGGTTTTTCCCCACATAAGGATAAAAATCCCACCCTACTCTTGCTTTTCATGAAATTTATAATGCTGGTCCACAGGGCCTGAAAGCAGTGCACTACTATACATACTCTCTTAGTCCAACTGCAAACATCAATTCAAGATTTTTGTTGTTTCTTGTACAGATTATTATTAGCAAACTGCTTATTTTTAACAAACTGCAATAACCTAACCTTTAGATGAGTATATACGATATACTCTGCATGGCAGAATTGCAGTCTGTAATCAGAATATTTGTACTTCAGTTCACAACCAACAAGTTACTGATATTGAACAGTTCCCAAAAAAATACAGGAAAATGGACCTATTCACACTGCAAGTGAAGCTGATAAATTAGTATTTAACCTTCCTTATATCCCTTGTAAGATATGACTGCTAGTTGGACTGAAGACATTTATTCACAAGTCCAAGTTATCAGTCTTAGACCAAAGAGCTCTAGAGTACAGCACAAACTGTTTGCTTGTTGTCAGGCAGTGAACAATTAGAGAACCTAACATAGTGATCAATACAATAGTGTAAAAGACCTGTAGAAGTAGTGGCAGTAGCAGTAGTCTGTATTAATCTAGACTGCAAGTTCCTTCTGTTTGTTATTAACATTTCCATCATATTCTGATTCAAGTAAAGGATGTTAATCACAATTCTCACACTTGATGAAAAAAGGAAGTCAACTGCTAATAACTTTCCGTTCCAGGCAAACGTCATATCCTGCCACTATTTCCAGGTCCGTTACAGTGTTTACTTCAACATGTGGCTAACTTCCCCAATCCAACACAATACACATACTGTATCTACCTACTGTCCTGACATCATGCATTCACACCATTATATTGCTAATAATATTATATTTAGGATGTTTGCGCAAATAAACTGTACTCAGTTCAAGACAGAGTGTTATCTTCAAAACACAAATTCTCGAAATGTAATATTTTTTGTCCAAAACAACATTTGAACATTTTCTCCCATATATAAATCATATCACACATAACCGATCTTTCAAGTGTACTGGATTAAGCAAGGGATTGTATGTACAGTCAAACCTGTCACTAGCAGCCACTCATGGAAAAATCAAAACTGGCAAGTTCAACTTTTAAAAATTGGTTTTTTGAACAAACACTATGGACCAAAGATCATTATCATTATTATTACAATTATTATTATTATATTATCAAGATGCTTATATTCACTGTAAAACAAAATTGGAAACTACATGTACATGCTGTTTTCTCTGAAATTTATGTTCCACACAAAATAACTGTATCGTGCTCATTTCACTCAACCAAATAACTGAAATCTTCACCGACTTAAAATCTATATCACTCTAAGTGTATTCACTATTTAAAAACAATATCTGGATTAATCAGTTGCTCCCCTTGATGCGATCAAAAGACAGCCAACTGATGTGAGAAGCATGTGGTGAATACGAAATCAAAAGCCCAGTATAGCTATTCTCTGTAACCTGTGAAACAAAACTTCACCTGCCTTTACAGACAAGTTTTGAATACTGAATAAACCCTGACTCTAATATATGGGTGTAACTTGTATCTGGCTGTGACAACAGTCTACTATCAGATGCTAGTGTTTGTTGAAAAGAGACTGTGAAAAGCATTTCAGAATTTAATTGCTCATAAATATTACTTATTTTATATATATATATATATATATATATATATATATATATATATATACATTCATGTGGAACTGTGATAATAAAGACAGTTTTGACATAAAACATGTGTTTGTTAATTATTAATTTCCTCTGTCATTTCCAAAAACATGACATTCCAGACAGATAAAAATAGGAAATTACTTATCTACATAAAAAAGATTACAATATTTTTTTTGTCATTGCAAGTAAACAAAACTATGTCTGTTTGTTACAAATTTGTGTTTTCTGATTTATAACCTGTAAAAATGTCTTGTTTTTTTTGGAAAAATAATGTTTAAAAATTTTAATTTTTTTTCAGCCCACTGTTATATGTGATGCATCTGTCCAATCAGTTACGTGATGATCAACAACTTGCCTTGTCATAATACTTTCTGTAAATTAAATAGTAAGATGTTCAATGTGGAGTGTTTATATACGGTACTTAACATTTGACAAATTTATGAATTTAGATACAAACCATCAGTGTCTGTCCGCATTCACTGCTTTGTGAGTAAAATTTTGGGTTCTAGTTTTACCGAAACCCCAAACAGTTGCACATGACGCTCAGTTTGCACATGGCAAACTTGCTCTCCTGTTATGCAAAACATCATGGAACCGATCAGAGGTTGTTTACATTTGAAAGGAAGCTTGCTAAGATGTCCGTAAGGATGTTACATGATGGTTATGTGAACTGGTAAGTTATGTGATATGTGACAAAATAACAAAATTCTTTAAATGGGCAGCAAATATACTTAACATAAATTGCAGGGGCTGCACTGCCAGGTGAAGAGGGTGACTATGTTGCCAGAAAAATTTTAAATTTTGCCTTCTTCTGTTAGGAAAGTGAAAATAACTTCGCTGCTATGTACAAAGACAGTGGTTTATAACTTTTTAGATGCTCCCTCACTGTGGCCAGGAATTTCTAACAGTGTTGTGATGTAGCTGAAGACAAAATATATTGTATGCAGTGTTGAAACCAATTACGTTGACAAACTCTTGTAGGTACACATGCCTGTTTTAATAGCTAACTGACCATTAACCCTTTCCCCGAGCAAGATGTTACTGCTCCATTCCTAAAGTTAGGACTTGTGTACCATTTAATGATGAAAATGTACCAACTGTCAGCACATCAATTTACATGGTATTCCTTTATCAAAACAATGCTTTCCTCATGAAGCAAAAGACTAAGCAGACTCTGCTGAGGACATGTGCCAGCACCTGTTTAAGGCAGGGAGAAACTATTGTTTGGTTAGGAAACACCATTCTACTTACCACAGAAGGCAGGTGACTGTTATATACAGGACATTTATACATGTATAGGTAACTTGCCAGGGGTAAATTATAATGACCATTGTGAACAGGTGACTGTTGAGTAAAGGTTACCATTAGAATAGGTTTGATTCTGTGTGTGTAAATAAATAAATATATATATATATATATATATATATATATATATATATATATATATATATATATATATATATTGAAACTCTTAAAAACCAAAACCTTAGTATACCGAAATCCCATCAGGACCGAATTTTATAGAAAGTTTCATTCTTTTATGTCATTTTTTCCCCAGTAAACTGAAACTCCACTATTCCAACGAATGAAGCAAATTTAGATCCCAAGTTTCAAATTTTTGCTCTAAAAAAAAAGACCATAAGACTAAAACTCAATTAAAACCTGGACATGTACTTTAACTGTTAAGTTCCTGATACATACTGGAACTGAATAATTATGGTTAGCAAATACATGGGCATCTTAGGTGAAAACAATACCTGACATGCTTGCTAACACAGATTAGAGCTGACTGTAGGCTAATCTTACGTCTTTGCACCATTAAAAGGTGCAAGCTTTTAAAGTGAATTATTAACAACTAAATTCTTTAAGAAAAATTGTTTAACAGCAGATTATGTAATTGTGATTGATGATATTCATCTCTATAAATGATCAACAGAACATCTGGGTTTTAAAAAAAAAATAATTAAGACCTTATTGTCCAGACAAGGGGCCTCACTTTTGATGCTTTGCCAAAGGAGACAGAGAAAACAATAATCTAAAATCAGATTCACTAAACTTATTTTCCATGGAGAAAAATCATCACATACATGTATTTAAGTAGCCATGACTGTAATTTTCTTCACTCACATGTCAAGATGTCCAAATGACCAGATAAGCATCATTGAATTGGAACTATCCTAGCAGGATGAAATTAGTTTGATCAATGGTTATGAACCTCTCTCATCACACTTAGAAAGAAATTTTTTCACATCATCAGAAACTTCATTAAGACAAAAACCTCTCAAAACCAAAATTTTGGGGTGATAAGGGTGTTTGATTTTGAGAGGTTTCGCTCTGTATGTATGTATGTATGTATGTATATATATATAGAGAGAGAGAGAGAGAGAGAGAGAGAGAGAGAGAGAGAGAATTATAAATATACACTAGACAGAACGGAAAGTGCTACCCCTGGATTCTATAAAAGAATGCTTGATAATAGTAGGCAGAATTAGTTTTTAATATAAATAATACTATCATACAGGTTTGAGAATTTTTAATTCGTATTATAAGGAGATTCGAACCCAGGTCTGTGAGTAAATGGCACCCAATGCCTTGCCTGCACACACCAGTCCATATTCCATCATGACTAAGCACGCATCACCAATAAATAATGTGACCGAATCAATATTATATGCACTCGTGTGTAGCAGACACACTCGCATGACGACATTGTAATTAATTCTCATCTATCTACACAGTCAATCCGGATTCCTATGAAAGAAATCAAGGTATGTAGGATTAATTATAGAGAATTATAAATATACACCAGACAGAACGGAAAGTGCTATCTTTGGATTCTATAGAAGAATGCTTGATAATAGTAGGCAGAATTAATGTTTAATACAAATACTACTATTATACAGGTTAGAGAATTTTTAATTCGTACTCTAAGGAGATTTGAACCCAGGTCCATGAGTAAATGGCACCCATTGCCTTGCATGCACACATCAGCCCATATTCCATCACAATTAAGCACGCATAACCAATAAATGATGTGACTGAATCAGTGTTATATGCACTTATGTGTAGCAGACACACTCGCATGACGACATAGTAATTAATTCTCACCTATCTACACAGTCATTCTGGATTCCTATGAAAAAAATACGGTATGTAGGATTAATTATAGAGAATTATAAATATACACCAGACAGAATGGAAAGTGCTATCCCTGGATTCTATAGAAGAATGCTTGATAATAATAGGCAGAAATAATATTTTAATACAAATAATACTACTACTATGATTGTATGTTATCTTACAATCTTAATTTATCACAATTAAGTTGCAGCATTTTTCTCTCACAATTCGTCTTAAAACCAACACTACCAGGTAATGTTTCATGTCATGTCAGAAGCGTTAAAGGGCATGTTATATGCCACTTTCTTATTGGGATGGGCTAGTGATGGGGTCATCTGCTGAGTGTTCTTATTGGGATGGGCTACAGTGATGGGGTCATCTGCGGAGTGTGAAAGAGAAAATACCTTTTACATTGGTGTTTACTGTTTGTCATGTCTGTCTCTGTTTGTACTTCTGCCTTTGACAAAGACTCAATGAGCGTTGAAAGCAGGGTACTTAAAAAACTAACTTTGTACTGTTTGTTTTCATTTTTTTACAGTTATCATGGTCAGTCACTGATACGCAATCCCTTGCTGGATCCAGTGCACTGGAAAGAACTGTTATTCACAATAAGATCTGTCCTCCTTACACATATATATATCCCCAATACATAGGAATATACCTGAATAGTGTAACTGACCACTGGTCAGCAGCGTCTCTGAGGCCAATTTAGCATTAATCAAGATTTTTTATTACCAGTACATGATTATCAATGACACAGTAGTAACATCGCTTCAGCCTGCAGCAGTCAACATGCCTTTGTATGTGAATCCCCATCTACAAACATTTATCTTTCTTCAACTTCCTTTCTTAGTGCACTGGTACTGACCAATGGGATACAAAGTACAAAGACTCCTGTAGATACATAAAATATCATTGTTAGTACATGTTGACATTTATGACAATTATAGCACACTCTCACTATAGGGCCCTTGATTATAACACATTTCATTTTATGAGGTAATTATGGTCATGGATCCCATTTCATTATGTGGAAGTAAAACTCCATGTATATAGTTTACTTCATTATGTGGCAGGTTCAATATATACACAAAACTGCATACATGTTTTGTTCTGAGTTGAGGGAAAGAATGAGCTTGATATTGCATAGGGATAAGACGAGGCTATCAGGCCGACACCTATTCATAAGCCAAATCAAACGAGTTCTTTCCCCAACTCGTAACAAAACACAAAATGCAGTTTTGTATTCATTGCATACCTCCTCTTCTACACTTTCTAAATGCAATTCAGAACGAATTGGGATTTATACAAGTTTGATTCACCATGTCTAAAAATTTCTACATGTGGATGTCAAAGGGGAAACCAAAGTAGTTTGAATCTGGGCGTGATATGGAAATAATGATTGAACAGCTGTAATGATAGCCAGATCAAGCATGTCTCATTAAATGGGTGTGTAATAAAAAGTGGTACACTCCATGGCTTGCAAAGCATTTTAACAATTGAGCGCTGTCCTATAATCCAGTTCTTGTTGGCTATAATTTACTGAACAATATATTTCCCTGCACACAGTTTGATTGGCCAACTCACTTGTAAATTTTGAAAAGCTTTAAAAACAATAAAACAAAAGCTATTGCACATGTAGGACGCCATAGCTTAAGCATTCAAAAAAAAAGAAAAAAAAGAAAGATACTTGTATCAAATCTTTCATCATAAAAGATGTAGAAGCAAATACATTTAATGCTAACATCCAAACTGGAGTGACTGTATACACACATAAGCTCTCTTTATTCTTCTTACTTAGGCGTCGATAACAAAAATAAGTGTTTCTGGTAATGGTGTGGGGAAAAAAAAAAACAGGCTGAGAAAGCTGGTACTAATTTTTAAATCTTGTTACTTTTTCATCAGGTTTATGTTAGTTCATGTCTGTTTCCAATCCAAAGTTATTGGTTGAAATGTGAAAAATTGGACACAGTTGGAACGATTTTTTTTGTTCATATGTGACCAACAGTTATAGGATCAGGGCCATTTAAAAAAGGCACTCTAGCTTACCAGAACCACATCTTTTCTTTCCTTTGGCCTAACTGTGCTATAGAACTGCAGTAATATCAATTAGAACCAATCACAAATGATCAATACCTGACTTAAAAATGGAAGACATAAATAATAAGATCATGTTTAAATCTAGCCAACTCTGGGCTCAATACATACAAATACATGTAAGCAAAACAATAACTGTAATTCAGGAAAAAATACTGATTCAGTAGATTAAGTGTATCACACTAATTTATATCTCTGTCATCACTAGTTTCCTGCACTATATAATGTTACTGACTGTAGACTGCAATACTAATCTCTGTTAATAACCTACAGAATAACAAAGTCAGGATTTGAGCTTACTTAATCCTATATGTTTCAATGGCTCTTTTCCTGACAAGAAGGACTTTTAAATGCACAAAGGGTCACACCCTCTTTATTAGTCCAATTAATTAAACTGTTGCAACAAATACTTTGATGAAGAAAAGAGTCTAATTATTAAGTTGCTGCTACTTTTCTGCTCTGTGCTTTTGTGGAAGCATTCATTTCTCATGTTCAAAATTACTTTGCTGTGATTTTAGTATAGTGTTTTAACAGCAGAACAAGGCAGGTTATTTAATGTCAATGCAACTCTTATACAAGGACACATCATGATATCTGAACTAGGTTGATGCTATGGTAGGATCTGAACCAGTGCACTTTCAGTCACGAGTCCAGGATGCTAAAAGCAGACACCGTAAGTCCTGTCTCCGACTGTCACCTCTTATGACATTCAGGACAGAACATTAGGACAATTCTAAATAAACATACACCTGAATAATGTCCTCGGATTTAAAAATGAAGCCAACATTCAGAAAATATCTTTAAATTCTCATCAAACCTTGTGCATCTTGGAGCAAGAAAGTACCAAATTATAAGAAAATTCTTTCTTTTGAAAGTCACAGTTTATCTGAAAGACTAGGTTTTTCTTTCTTTGATAAGTAGTCACTATTGTAAAAAAAAAAAGTATTTCCAACTGCTGATTTATGCTGAAAAAAGTAAAAGAAAAAAACCCAATTCCTATGAAGTAAAAATACGCTGGAACAAGAATCCCTCAAAGGAACAGATGCTCTACTGCAGAAAAGAATTTCCAAGAATCTAAGATATGACCATTTCTCCTTTTAACTTGCATACTGAAACCATGTCTGATATTGTTATTGTTGACAAACTCCAAAATACAAAAATACTTGTTCAAGTGATCCTGCTTACAAGCCAGTACATTTAACAAAAAGGCCAGAGCCAGTATGTTGAGCTGAAGATCAAAACACTACCTAATATGTGCGGCTTTGATCCCGTGGTCAAACGAGTAGAATAAGCATGTCACAGAATGAACTGTTTTAGCTTCATGATTATTTCAGTGTATAAAGAAAATCTGTCTGGTGGTTTATGAAATATACATGCAAGCAAATGAAAAAAATTTTTTTTAACAATACATTAGCACAAATTTTCTATCACTGCTTTGATACCAAGATCAAAGGGATGAGAGCATTTATCACAGAATGAATTTCCATACATCAGATTAATTCATCCCATGTATGAAAAAAAAAAAAATCATGGGGTTCATGAAATGCAAACTGATGAAAAAACTTAAACAAAAAACTTAACCCAACTTTATTCATCTTGATTCCAAGTTCATAACTATAAGCGAACTCATCACAGAATGTGTTGTCTTGACTTCATAATCATTCATGCCAACTATGAGAATATACCGTATATACTCGCTTGTAAATATAGTCCAACTGCAAACTGCACAGACCCAGATTGGCCATTGCATAATGCATCGACGGATCTGGGTCTGTGCAGATAGTTAGGAATAATCAGTAGAATAAACAAGACAGACAATAATTTGCAGGCACATTACGGCTATGGCAGGCCAAGGTCTTTGTTGTTTGCAGTTTGATTCAACTTATATCTGAGTATGTACCATTTCATGGGGTTTAGAAACATCTGCAAATGAAAAATCAAAACCATGACAAACTTTTGCTGTTGAAAAAATGACTGCTATAGCTCAACAGAAACCTAATTCATGATCAATGACCATAAAATCAATATCAAAATGCTAATTATCTACTTGTTCTTTGGAATACAACACGGGACAAGGCTGGTCAAAATTCACAGACTCGGTGACATACAAGAATGCAAACAATAACTTCTGACTCGACCACAAGGTTGATTAGGTCTGATTTTCACAAATCTTACACAAAAATGCAGACACATTGATAGTCAAATATGCACTATTTCCATTCAAAACTGATTAAAATTTATTGCAAGAAGTGTTTCAACGAAAACTCCATGTCAATGCCGTTGTCCATGCATAAGTAGTGAAAATATGATTTTCAAGACGGTCACTATGGTACCATTTTGGCAATCACATGACATCATTTTCATTAGAAACAGCAATATACTGCTTTAGAGTTGCAGTGAAAACCCAATGTTGTCGACAACATCCATTCAGGAGACACAGCCACATAAAGATGTTCAGCATTTTTCATGATGGCCATTAAGGTTGCCATGTTGGAGGTTGTATCAGAATCATTTTTAAACACGAACAACTACGTATCATGATCATTAGTAATTTCCCATGCTCAGAGCATCAATATCTTAAGAGTTCAGAATTTTTGGCTATATCACACCACCTTCATCAGCAACTAAGATATTGATGCTCTGGGCATGGGAAATTACTAATGAGCATGAACTACCCAGAGCAAGGAAACAACCTTTCAGTACATATCAGTTGTAGATTTCAAATTTGTAACTATTCTGTTCTGCCAATTTCTGAGTTCGATTTAGCCATAACTGTATCAGACACACAATAACATGCACACAAAAATAGTTGACATTTGATGAGCAACCTGTTACCGAGTCAGGACAATACACAATGTTGTTTATTTTGATGTTGATCACAAGAAGTCTTTTGCTGAAACCTCATGTCAATATTGACCATCCGTCCCGGAGAAATAGCAATAACAAGATTTTCAAGCTGACTGACATGGCAGCAATCTGGATGTCAGATCAGTAGCATTTTCATTTACGATGAACTAGACAACATAAGAAGTCTTGTACATGTCAATATGACCATCCATTCAAAAGCAGTATTAATAACAAAATTCTGAAGATGGCTGCTATGGTAGCCATATTGGCGCATTGTTCATTTAGGACCCACCAGACACCATAAAAAGTCTTTTATTGAAAACTCCAGTTCATATAACCATCTGTTCATGAGAAGTATTTGTAATAAACTTTCCATGATGGTAACCATGCTGATCCATACAGGATGTCCAAGATGCACCATTTTCACTTAGGACCAACTAGATGACATAAAATAAGGTCTTTTAGTGAAAACCCCATACAGATATAAAAATCTGTTCAGAAGTAGTAGCAATACTAAAATTGTATGATGGCTGCCATGGTGGACAAACTGGATACCTGAGGGTCACCATTTTCATCTAGGGCCAACTCGATGTTAGGATGAATGTGTCTGTAAAATTTCAGAACAATCTTCCCAGTGGTTTAGGAGAGGAAGTGATAAGAAACTTCTGGTACTGGTTGCCTGACAATGGCTAATGAAAACTTGTGCAACAGAAAAAAAGGCTGATTCTACTTCACCGACCATAGCTATTTTAACATAAAATTAAGATAACGGTACAATTTCACATCCAGTGATATTAACCTTTGATCTATATACTGCAGACTCAACTTGGAGCAGCCCTTCCTCAAAAGTACTGCAAGTATGACACCCCAAAACTGGGTGCGGGAAACTTAAGAAATTGGACAAATCATATGGAAAGCAAATGACAATTTTTTTTAGCTCTGCAATGTTGACCTTTGATCTCTGAGCTAAAGAATCAATAAAAGGGTGTCTCAGCCAAACTGTAGACTATCCATGAATTTTAAAATAAACTGGATCAAGAAACATGACTTATCAAATGGAAACCCATAAAATTACAATGTAGCCTCCAGTCACCTTGAGCTTACACCTCTTGGCCTCAGAATCTACCAGTATATGGAGCTGACCCTGCCCAAGAATACCGAAGTCTACCTATGAAGTCTGAAGAAACTTAAGACAAAAAAAAAAACATGACTTCTCATGCAGAAGTAAAATCATATTTTCAGCTCTAGTGCTTTGACTTGATGTTGTATCCTGCTTCTACCCATGGGTAGCTACGTATTTTGATGTTAGAAAAACAGCACGGTACATGTGACTTAAGTTATGTTGCAGAAAAAAATTGCAATGTCTATGGATCGACAGAAAGACAGACATTGCTGTATCTATCTCCACCTACCACCTGGGCCATATATCCATTGTGCCTAGGGCCAACGAAAACCATGTTACTGAAAAGTATATACCTGTGTGCCTAGGGCCTAAAAGGACATTAATTGGGTCTTGCTTTGCACCTTTAATCATGGGGAGGGGGTGTATATTTCACATTTCATCATATTTGTGTTACCTACCCCACCCCCACTATCTCTGAAATTGTATTGGTAGTCTAGCAGCAACAAACAGTCAATTTTAACTTTAAACATTTTACAACCAAAGCGCACAGAGAAACTAAACTGCCTATCTAATGTTTCCGAAACACAGGTAAATTACTTGTAACTAAAGCTGTAGTGAGCTCTGACATCAGAAAATATTCTACATGAACAAAACACCTGCAATGAACAGCACATACAGAACTGATCAGGCTAATCCTAGGGGTTGGAGGGAGTGATATCTACTAATCTGGTGCATGGCAGAGCAAGAAAAAAAGTATATTTAATGAACATTTAAACTCTAGGCTTTAGAAAGAATCTGTTAAACCTCGAACCAGCAACACAATTTTTTACTGGCATTTATGTGTATCTATAAAACACTTTTACTGGATCTTGTCAAAATAGTCCCTTTTCTTTAAGAAACTCACCCTGACAATGCACTGTAGCTCATAACAATTTGAACCTGTGTTTAAAATTAGTGGCTACCTGCTGGTCCAACTCATGATAATTTTCTGGTCACTTTGACATAATACTTATATTGCTGGACCTTGTAATCAAGATATTATGAATGTATGAAATCAAATCTTTAAGATCAGAACCTGTTATGGAGAAACTGAAGTTCTTTAAAGCTGCTGGTCCTTCAGTCCAGCGGGAAGAGAAGTGGGGAACAGTGAAATTAATAAAACTTCATGTCATAAAATATTTGTTGGAAAATAAAATTAAAATATTCTGTGAAAACATGCACCAAATACATCACTGAATACTGTCTACATATGAAACAAACCACACATATGTGTATAATGACCACTAGATGATTATCCAACCTGATTACAATTCATATTTACCTGTAATACAATTACAAGTAATAAGTACAATGACAATAATTGTAATAAGATTACAAGTAATAAGTACAATTACATGTAATTCAGATCTACCTGAAATAAGAATTACAATTCAGATCTACCTGTAATAAGAATTACAATTCAATCTACCTGTAATAAGAATTACAATTCAATCTACCTGTAAAAAGAATTACAATTCAATCTACCTGTAATAAGAATTACAATTCAATCTACCTGTAATAAGAATTACAATTCAATCTACCTGTAATAAGAATTACAATTCAATCTACCTGTCATAAGAATTACAATTCAATCTACCTGAAATAAGAATTATAATTTAGATCAACCTGTAATAAGAATTACAATTCAGATCTACCTGTAATAAGAATTACAATTCAATCTACCTGTAATAAGAATTACAATTCAGATCTACCTGTAATAAGAATTACAATTCAATCTAACTATAATAAGAATTACAATTCAGCTCTACCTGTAAAAAGAATTACAATTCAATCTACCTGTAATAAGAATTACAATTCAGATCTACCTGTAATAAGAATTACAATTCGATCTACCTGTAATAAGAATTACAATTCAGATCTACCTGTAATAAGAATTACAATTAGAATTACAATTCGATCTACCTGTAATAAGAATTACAATTCAGATCTACCTGTAATAAGAATTACAATTTAGATCAACCTGTAATAAGAATTACAATTTAGATCAACCTGTAATAAGAATTACACTTAAATCTACCTGTAATAAAAATTACAATTCAGATCTACCTGTAATAAGAATTACAATTCAGATCTACCTGTAATAAGAATTACAATTCAATCTACCTACAATAAGAATTACAATTGAATCTACCTGTAATAAGAATTACAATTCAATCTACCTGAAATAAGAATTATAATTTAGATCAACCTGTAATAAGAATTACAATTCAGATCTACCTGTAATAAGAATTACAATTCAGATCTGCCTGTAATAAGAATTACAATTCAATCTACCTGTAATAAGAATTACAATTCAGATCTACCTCTAATAAGAATTACAATTCAATCTACCTGTAATAAGAATTACAATTCAGATCTACCTGTAATAAGAATTACAATTCGATCTACCTGTAATAAGAATTACAATTCAGATCTACCTGTAATAAGAATTACAATTTAGATCAACCTGTAATAAGAATTACACTTAAATCTACCTGTAATAAGAATTACAATTCAGATCTACCTATAATAAGAATTACAATTCAGATCTACCTGTAATAAGAATTACAATTCAATCTACCTGTAATAAGAATTACAATTCAATCTACCTATAATAAGAATTACAATTCAGATCCACCTGTAATAAGAATTACAATTCAGATCTACCTGAAATAAGAATTACATTTCAGATCTACCTGAAATAAGAACTACACATCAGATCTACCTGAAATAAGAATTACAATTCAGATGTACCTGTAATAAGAATTACAATTCAGATGTACCTGTAATAAGAATTATAATTCAGATCTACCTGTAATAAGAATTTCAGTTCAGATCTACCTGTAATAAGATATGTTTGGCACTGATACAATCTCATGTTCTGTTCACCTTCTGATTCACCAATCAAATTATGGCTTTCATATTTCTGAAAGTTTAAAACATCCTTCAATCATATCACTACTAATGAAAACTCTCCTTAAGACAAGATGCAACCCTTTCCTGCCAACTGAACTAAAAAAGCGGGAATTCCAATGGTCAACAGAACACAAACTTTTTATCAGTGTCTGTCATATCTCCATAATGTTGGAGATCGTAGTTTTACCCAGAAAGAGGGCCCATCCAGAAGTGTTCTGTATAATCAGGTAGTCTTTTAAAGATCAGGTAGTCATTACTGAGAGGGAAATCTGTATTAAATTAAGAATAAAACTAACTTTTCATTAAAACCTGTATTTATACAAATGTGGTCCTTTTAAGCTGGTGATTGCTGTGGCTGGTTTGACTGTACATTCTTTTATGAAATTCTAATTTAAAGTCTTACTTTAAAGGCGGTAGAAGGCTGTCGTATTTCATCCTTGTATATTTCTGGTATAACTATTTCATGTGCAGTAAATTCAGTTTGTATGGATTGAAACAGAAGCCCAGAACTTCGGTCATCTGCAAAAAAAGAAGGAAAAAACAGATGTAAATAGAAAGGTTGTGAACCAGAAATGGTGTTACTGTAAAAGAAAACAGCAAAGCTTGCCCTGACATATCACCACTGGTTTGTAAATGTATTTGTCACTGACCCCATAATGATAAATGTTGACTAGTGGTGAAGACAAGGCAGGTGGTACAATCCCTTTTCCCTTAAGTTTAAAACTGGTAATAATAATCATGGCCTTTCATTAGATTTAAAATTGGAGGGTGAATTGAAAAAGAAAGTGGGGAGGGGGTTGGGGGATCTCCCCCAATGGGGATGAATTTTTTTAAAAAGTTGCTGGGTGTAAATTAAAGTAGCCAGATAAATCACCTGGCTCACAGTTGATAAGGAAAACTCTGATAAGGCAACAGAATGGTAATGCAATAAACTGTATAAGTGTACCACAATGCAACCAATCAGCCTCTCAGGGGACTATCAGTTCAGGATATTCTTGTAATCTAAGTTAATCAATGATTGAGGAGAATTGTAATAGTTAACAATGGTCTCAGATGATTGTAACAAACAACACTCAATGCCTCCCTACATCAGATATAATGACTTATCCTGCATTGAGAATTAGTGAAGGAAATTATTTCACTGCAACTTCAATTGTTTTCCTGCAAACACATGTATCTAGTGGGAAAAAGAATTCCATCAAAAAACCAACCTTTGAAACATAAGCTTTAGACATTAAATGGTTTGCTGCTGCTGTTGTTCGTATTACTGTCAGTAGTGTTATGCTACAAGGCATAGTATTTTTAATACAACTACTACTACAATGACTACTACTACAGATGAAGATGATGATGACAATGATGATAATACTAGTTTTATTGGTAATAATTGTTTCAATATTTGGATCAGCCCCCAAAACTCTGTTTTCAATAAATAAATTGAAAAATAATGTCCACTGGACAAGGTAAATATCCAGCAATTCGATTAAAGGAGAAAAAGTAACTCTTTATGCCATGGGTTTCCTATGATGCCACTTAATGGGTGTCAAGTGTGCCATAGACAGTTCAAAAACACAAATTGGCCTGATTAGTCCTGGTGTCAAAAGTTCCAGACAGTTCAGAGTACAAATCAGCTTGATGACCATTCACATACTCACAGAAACCAAACCAATTAGTAATGTCATCACCATCTTTGAACTCAAGGACAAACAACAACTAGTGTTCCCTAAGGCCAAAATGATCAGTCTTCTAATTAAGGTGGGAACTAATCAAAAAGCACATGGACAAAATTTGTTGATATGGACCATTTTGACCTCATTTGCATATTATATTTTTTATTTTTTTTTTTATATTAGGCAAGTGCTTGGTGAAGAAGGAAATGCAAGGACATTTACGATCTCCACATGAAGGACTGATAGAAATCACTTCTAAATTACTACCTCCTCTCCCTCTCTCTTTCTCTCTCTCTCTCTCTCTCTCTCACATGGGATTCAAGTGTGTATAATATATTAAACATTGTTTATATTCATTAATTAGACCTGTATTTTACAGACTGACAGACCACAGGTGCATCCTCAATAGACACATGCTGCCATTCCTTTTTAAAGTCTGTATATTTGTTTATACAGATGGTCAGGCATGAGAACTTTCATTTCATAAACCTGTATACCATTTATGTTTGTTTATAAGACAATTCCAACTGTAAACTGCACAGATCAGATCTTCCATCAGATAAAGTGCCAGCAGACCTGGGTCTATGCAGTTTATTAGGAGTAATCAGTAAAATAAACAAGACAGACCCTGATTTACAGGCACATCATGCTACATGTAAGTCAGATCAGGATCTTTGTTGTTTATTGTTTTCTCAACTTATAAGTGAGCATATATAGTAAATATGCAGGATTTGTGAGCTGGCTGTATCAAGCATGGTCTCCGTTTGTTTTTACTGTCTGATCAGTCAACTGCTACCAAGTCTGAGACCAATGTAACTGATGTCATACAGCATTAAACATAGCAAAAGATATAAGTCCATATATTTCAGGTTAGTGTTACATGCAGGATTTCATGCAAAGTTTTTCTGTCTTTCTTTCTTTCCTTTTTCTTAATCTTGCTGATAACTGCCAGATTATCAAGAAATTTAATTTGTGTAAAACTGTTTATAGTGATTTATACTGAGGAATGGTGCTAGACATATCAGACAATAATACGGCTTTACAAATTGAAATACAGGGGAAAATACTGGTAGGTCAATAGTACTTTAAAATAGAAGCTATAGGACATGTGTGTGTGTGTGTGTGTGTGTGTGTGTGTGTGTGTGTGTGAGAGAGAGAGAGAGAGAGAGAGAGAGAGATTTGGATTTTTAACATAGCTTTAATACCAAAGACTTATAAAAATGGTATGAACAGCTGCCTTGCTTGACATTAAGAGGTTAGTGTTAGGACTGGTTGGTCTGGTGTCAGGATAAAGTGACTGGGTGGGACATGATGCTACATGTCTGCGGCATGATGCCCCAGTGCTAGACATCACTATAAACTGCCATAGTGCAGACATTGTAGTGATATGACTGAAAAATTATTAAAGCTATGTTAAAAATCCAAATCACACACACACCTAATTCAATAAATCCTGTCAGTAATGTAGGTCTCATCAACTCATTTGAGACAAAATATCTTTATAATGCATCTGCACTGCAAGCCATGTCTCAATAGGCATACTAAAAAAAAGGAACCCGGACAGGACATACAAATGGACAGAGACATTTATGCATGGGACACAACATTTAGCCTATAAAACCCTTGTTCATTAATCATGCATGTACTACACTATATGTTTAATGTTCATAATTTCAAATGATGCTTACATCATGACAAGTATAACATAATGCTTTCACAAAAAACATTTGAACTAAATGGAGACAGGCCAGTACCAGGCTGGTTGGTAACAGAGGAAATCCAGTCTGTTTATGCAGTAATAATCGTATGTATGAAGATGTTCAACAATCACCACTAAAAAGATCTAACAGAAAGGCTGGTATCCTGTCATACAAAATATGTCACCTGTCAGGAGCAAAATAACAAAGACAACTACTGCTTTGATTTAATAGTGAACTCACATAAAGTGTTTCTCTTAGTTTTGTGGTAATTAGTTATGAAAAGAACAGGAGGCCCAAGACAGTTTCTGAAATCTGCCTATCAGCCTAATGCAAGAGCAGCTGGTCTAGTCCAACAAATCAGTCCTGAAACCTGTACTGATACAGATGGATGATTTGCAGTCTTCATACAATCATGCAACTGATGCAGACAGATCTGTCCATAACACAACAGTGTACAGTTTAGACACCCTTTTCTTCTCACAGTTCCTAGTTACAGTTGGCTGAATGGGACTTTCAGTGATATGTACTGAATAATTCTAAATTAAATCTTATGTTTCACAACTTGTAAACAACATGGAATAACACAACCCTACATCCTGTCACCATTTTGAATTACATTACAAGTCTACATCCAGCTGTTCCAAAAGATCAAGCAAACAATCAGACTGACTTTTACTCATTCGATCATTTAAAAGTTTCTGTTAAATATGATCAACTTCTGCTCAGTGGTTTGATGTCATCATTTTCTATTTTAAGTTACAGAGAGAAATTTGATGACAGATCAGCATCAACTGTGATAAGCTAACAGCCATCTATACCTGGATGCTTTCTATAAAATTTAGTCACATTCTGTTTGGTGACCTTTTAGAAGGTGGCAACAGCTCTAGATAAGCAGTGCATTTGTGTATTTTATGTAGTCATATTGGCCATCAAATAATCCAATTTTTATTTAAGACCAACTAGACACTGTAAGAAACTTATATGGAAAACTTCATATTTATCTGACCATCCATTCAGGAGGAGTAACGATAAAAAGATTGTCACCACAGCATCCATTTTCATTAAGAACCCACTAGATCTTGGGATGAATGTGTGTGTGTAAAGCTACATGGCAATCCTTTATGTAATTATGAAGGAGTAGCTATAATGTGTTAATGAATTGATGGAATAGATAAAAGACCATCTGACAAGTTCTTCTGGTTTTAACCTTGAACATGATATCACTGATAAGAATATCAATGAACTTATCTACTGATACTGTCAAGATGTACCCACATGCTAAGTTTGGTTCCACCAAGTTATTAAACTGGCAACATTCAAAAGATTTTTTCAGAAATGTCCACAAAATAGATTTAACAGAAGATTTCATACTTGTTTATGTTATCATGCTAACAAGCCATTACTAATAAAAATAAACAGACTCAAGGCTTTCAATCCTGAAATCATCATCAGAGTGTGGACAATCAAATTGTGTACATATATTGTAAAAGATGAAATTTAAAGCTACAACATCTGTATCATTTTTATAAGTTCTGAACTGGCTACAATCTACACATTCTATTGGACACACCTGAATTAGTCATTTCACAAAATTTTAGTACCACTGGTTAACAAATAAATTATTTTCAAGCCAATTTCTTCTCATGGAATTTTAAGATTTTCTCAATAACTTCAGTCTATTGTCTGCAGTCTGACTCGACTTATAAGCAAGTATATATGGTAGTTCACTTGAAACCACATAAAAGCACTTCAATATCAATAGTGTGTACATCATTACTTATCACTGACAGTGTCTTAAAGGTATTTTGCAGACTTCAGAGAGAGACTATGAACTTCAGGAATATATGAACCAAAAATACAGACACTGCATCTTGAAAGGCATGGCACAAAAATGAATTTCTATATGTATTATTTACTGATACAATTAGTCAGAGGAAGTACCCAAATGCAAGAAGTGACATTTCACTTGACCCGAAGATGCAGATCTGCTTTTCAGACTCATTCACAAGAGCACAGACATGTTTTTCTTAGCAATAGGCACCTGACAATTAATGTCAAAATTAAAAGCTCATATAATGAAATAAACATATTATTTTTATATACAAAACAACATACAAATACCGGGTACTGGTCATGAAGGAGACTAGATTACCAATATATTTTTATTTTACTGCTCATTGTCTGCAATCAGGCATGCCATAGCTAAACAAAATTGAGGTAAATGCCTAGTTTATGTTAAACCATTTAAATTTTCAGAGACTTAAAATCCTAAAATCCTTTCCATGATTTTATTTACCCAGTAACTGTACATTTGTCCATATCCTGTAACTGTTTGTCCATACCCAGTAACTGTACATTTGTTCATACCCAGTAACTGTACATTTGTCTGTACCCAGGAACTGTACATTTGTCCATTCCCAGTAACTGTACATTTGTTCATACCCCTTAACTGTACATTTGTCCTTACCCAGTAACTGTATATTTGTCCTTACCCAGTAACTGTATATTTGTCTATACCCAATAACTGTATATTTGTCCATCACCTTGTTCTAGATGATGTCACAAAAGTAAGAATTATTCCTGTATTGAAAAGTATAATTGATAATTTGTCAGACAAAAAATAATAATAGACCAATAACTCTCCTGGGTTATTTCAAAATATTTAAATGTATTGTACTACAACAATGTGAAGTCACAATTTCTGATAATAAGTTTGGTTTCCACAACATTCAACAGACTTATGACAATGCGTTCAAAGAAACTGTCAGCTATTGTTTAGAACATGGTAGCACTGTTGGCATGGCATTTTTAATGACACTAAAACATCTGATTGGGTCATTCAATTGACACTTTAAACAAATTTTTTAAAATTTACTAAACAATATTAAATATCCATCTACATGTACATAGTTCATTATCAAAACTTGTACAGTAAAAAGCTGTACTAAATGCAGTGCGAATGTGTAGTATACTATTTCTTCCATGTAACCAAGAGTGTGACAGAGAGGTGTTCTTCCTCCTTTGCTATTTCAATACTATATATATACCAGAGATCTCGGAAACGCTTAATTACACGTATTTGGATGCAAATTTTTTACTGGAGATGCAGAAAATCACCCACACTGGAGTCCTCCGTATGCCACATTTTTGTTGCAAACAGGAAAGTTTTGCGGCAGAATAAATATGTTCTAATCACTCTGAAAACTGAAGCAATGCTTTTATTTTAGTTTATTGCTGACTTCTTTGATCAAAGGTCGCCAGCTTGCTTTAATGAAGGTGCATGTGTTATTGAAGACTCCCTTTGAAGGACCAAACAAATACCTGTTTGTTATTGCTGCGGCAACATCAAATAATTGTAGAACATTGAGACAAATTCTTTAAAAATTTCCTTAGTATATATCGGTGCTTCAGAGGTAATCAGTTTTCTTTGAAGTTGCAGCAAAACTATTTTTCTGGGTTTTTTTGTTTTGTTTTGTTTTTTTAATTGCTGTCGTCTGGTCGACTGTAATCATTTCACTTTCCCACCCTCAGAGGTGGTCCATTGTAGCTAGTCAGTTGCATGGTTATTTTGATTATATTACAGCATAAAGTACCAAGGCCAGATATCAGCATAAGCGGATTATGATATGACAATGCACTGTTAGGGTGGTTTGTCAACATGAAACAAGGATTTCTTTATGTAACAATAGATTCCAGTGCATTTTGATATCCAAGTTTGTGGCTTCCTGTCATGGTGCCTTTGAATTTCTCCACTTCAAACCCAAGACTGTATATACAGTTTTTATCAGCCAAAAATGTTGTCGCCAAAAATATCGCCAGATGGTATATTTTGTCGCCAATAAGGAAAATAAAATTGCAATTTGCGACATTGGCGAAGCCCATCACGATCACTGTTATTGATTTCATTTCCGACTGTAGCCGTATAAATATTGCCTGCGAACTTGAAATCAAGAAACTTGGACACAATGCCGTTTGCAAATTTAGACAAGTATTTTGGTGTTAAATGGAAAAATGATGAAGATTTCAATGAGATTCAGAACTGTGCTAAAGTTGCAAGAACTGATGGTTCAGATGTGACAGTAGCCAAGTGTAAGAAAGTATGTGATGCTTGGCTTAGTGTATGGAATCAAAACTTTCCTTGGATTGACAAAATCCATTCTGATGGACAAACAAGAACTATATGCCAGCGGTGTAAAGAATGTGGGAAATTAAACTCGATGGCAACTACTGGTTCTTCAAATCTGCAAATTTCCACATTTTCTAGGCATGAGACATCTAGAGACCACCTACTTGCTGCTGAGGCTCATCAAAGCCAAGCATCAGAAAATTTTTTGAAATGCGACATAGACGAAAGTGAATTATATTGTAGTTAAGAATATGATATTTGTACCTGATATCAATTTTAATACATACTTTTTTAAAGAATAATAAATAATTATCAATAAATAAAACTGACAAAGTTTTGTGTCTGTTTATTCCTGGAATTTTACTGCACATTTAGCCACTTCAACATGCTTCTGGGAGAGGACTGCAATTTTTGCTGGTGGGACTGCAACTTTTGCTGGTGGGGCTCCTATTTTTTACCAAATTAGGAATCCTGGACTCCTAGTTTTAAAATCCTAGTGAGACCTCTGTATACATAGGTTAAGTCACAAGTTTGGTCCATGTCATCTGTAACTACATTACTAGTAAATGGTTCTTTCTTCCAAAAAAAAAAGATTGCTTATGATATATCACTCAGATGTCTGTCTATAACAGATTTAAGAAAATTATATGTGAAGATTATGCATTAGCGAATATTATCACATAAAATCACACAGATCAGTATGCACGGTTTTTCGGAAGACATCTTTCAAACTGTCATCACCTTCTCCCATCCTTCTTAACTGCCACACTCATTGACGTCAAAAGTTATACTTATACAGAGACCATTTTAAAATCCAATCAATACGATACATGTAATTAAAATATCATGAGACATTACAGATTTACAGACTGTTCTTTGAATATCAAAATTAGATTATTCAAATCTTATTACTGCACAACATACTGTGGACCTCTTTAGTGAACATATAAAATGAGTCATCCATTACAACAAATCTTCATTTACTATTAAGCAGTCAACAGTGGAACTGTACCTATACAATGTCTGAAAATCATAATGTATTTAGCCACAAAGACCTAATGAGAAAGGATGTTTTGAACGAAGACAATAATATCCAATACTGTAGTAAGAACTGTTTCTTGATATCCCAGTGGAAATATAAACATTCATTATGAATTCTTTGATTAAATGATGGAACAAATTGCTCTGTAAATGTCTTATATAATTTGGTTCTTGACACTGACTAAATCATTAAGTAACTCTATATGTATCTTTACATTTGTACACAAGACACCTAGGTTTCTTATGCTTAAAATACATTTAAATTTGAACTTAATGCATGGACCATGGAGTCTGAAATAAAGAACTCTTATCTCATCTTATCTGCCTTGGACACAACTTGTTTAGTGTCTTGACTTGTATTGCCAGTTCAGGACATACCTTATATACTCACTTAAAAGTCCTGTCCAACCACAAGCAAGAAAGAATCTGACTAATGTAGCATAATGTACATGCAAATCAGGGTTTGTTATTTGTTCTACTAATTACTCCTAAAAAACTGCACAGACCCAGATCTACCCATGCATTATGTGATGGCAGATATGGATCTATGAAGTCTGCAATTGGTCTCATAACAGTTTATATACAGTAGCTGGCTTGTCCCCAATGCAAATTATAGTTTCAGATGAAGGTGAGTAAACAACTGTATATGTACACACCTATACCAGATCAAATGTGTCTTTGTTAGGAATTGCACTTAGGTTTAAATTACAGGAAGAACTTTATGCCAAATTACATACAGATTACAAAGAATGACAACATCTACTTCATGATGAAAATTTTCCAAATTTAATTTGTAATCATATACATGAACTTCACCAATTTTTGTGGTATTCAAACTGTTGAAGTTTGTAGATTTTGACAAAAAAATGTGAGTTTTATTATGAATCAAACAAGCAAGCTATGCTTCACCTATGTTACTACAGCATAAAATGTTGGTTATAGTAATATTGTTAAGTTAGTAAGACTGTAGTACTAAAGAGAGATGCATCCAATTATCAAGTTTCAAGATTCTAATATAAACAGTACCCAATAAGTGACCTTTAAACAAAAATTTTCAATGAATGAATTAAGCATGAAATACAGCTCACAAAGACCTCTTTTTGGCAACACGTGTGTTGAACTTATCAAACTGCATCTCCTCCGTAAGTTTCATGATTCTAGATAATGCAGTATGCATACAGCATGGAATAAACTCATGTGATCATGAACTAAACATAAAACCTTTAAGAAATTAAATAAGATGAAATAAATACCATCCTGAGTTTTATTAGGTTGATGGATGCATGATGTTTTATAGCACAGCAACACACACACAATATTTACAGCCAAGGCAGTTGGAGTAAAGTAACTAGCCCAAGGACATGCCATGTTAGCCAAGCCAGTCTCATTCAATTCAATTGTAAGACTGAAACCCACACCCTGTCGGTCACCTTAGTGGTTAGAATACCAGACTCAAGACTGAAAGGGCTACCACTGAAAGTGGGTGAGAAAATATGTTCAGCAAAAAATTTAAGCCAAGTCAGTGGCAGCCATCTTGTCAGTCAGATTGAAAGTTTTCATTAGGGACCAACTACATATCATGAGATCTCAATGAAAATTCCATGTTAATATTATCATCTGTTCTGGAGTAGAAGTTATAATATTTTAAAGATGGTGCCCATACTAATGTCCAAATGGCACCATTTCATTTAGGACAAACTATACCCTGGGATTAATTTGTCAGTTTTCTCTGACCTTTCCCATCTCACTTTAGATATATGGACAGTTTCTGACTACATCGCTACATGCATGAAATGGGATCTGTGGTACCTCATTTTGTAAATATCAGACATGAAATCCAAGAGTCATGAGTTTGACACCTGCCCAGCCCAGCCCCGACTGGCTACCTCCGTGTGTCCTTCAGAAAGACACTTAGCTCCCATTTCCTCTACATGATATAGTCAACAATGTGTTAAAACTGACACTAAAACCACTAACAAAAAAAAATTGCGTGAAATCGATTTTATGATGAGTTATCTTCTCAAACATACAGACATGATTCTATGGTGTGCCCCTTCATCAATGTCTTTTATTTAATGAAGCCCATCTGAAGTATTTCTACTCAGTGCCAAACAAACATAATTCACTCAATATAAAAATGTCTTACTGATGTTTATCAGCTTGTCACACATCGAGAGGATATGATCCATGATTTATCAATGAAATTTTCACTGAAAACACAACCAAAGTAGTGTACAGCGAGAAAAAGTGCTGAATCAAATGTACAAAATAAATTCTTCATAGAGGGAAATGGTTTCTTGTGCACCAAGAAATAAAATAACAGTACAGAAAACTCACCAAAAGAGAGGCTGATAATGATCACAGGTGCTCTGGTAATGGATGCATTAATTTCTGCAATACGTATTCATATTTTCATCACAGTCTGATACAATTTCCTTGTCGACTGAAATAAATGTGACCAGTATCAGTGTTGCACATTGAGCATGAGCTTTCAAGTTTCTCACTTTATGCACTGTCCTGGGTGCACTTTTTTCATTAGAGAAAAAAAAAAAAAGAACAGAAAAAAAATGTATACAGCTTTTCATTAGTGTAGGCACATCTATGTCTGTTGGCATTAGCAATGGGCAAAGGTGGAAAAGGTGATAAAAACTGTAAAATGTCAATTAATATCTATCTTGAAACAATGTATATATCAATGAAAACACTGAAGGTTTGTGGTAACAGACTAAGTTGCTATGTAAAATGTTTGATGGCCATTACTGTAATATATTTTTAAACTTAAGGTCACCACTACAGTGAGAATTTTTTTTTATTATTTTAAAAGGTGAAGAAAATGACAAAAGAGACTAACTTCATGCAAATATATGTACAGAATTTGTCATTTCTGATTAATGATTTGTTAGTCTGGTAAGAAAGGTAATTCAGAAAACACTGGTATTTATTATAATAACTGCTAGTAAATAATAAGTATACACTAAAGTTAAGTTTGATCCAGAATGGAAAATTCTGTGGTGCAGCTCATTTCCAGTTAACCAAATATTAAAACATTTTAATGTTTTTGCTAATTACTTCAGCAAAAGATAAACTTTTATTACAATAATGTAAGAATTAAAGGAGAATATATTACAATGCAGAACAGAGCTAAGGTTGCAAAACAGTCAAAACAAATAAGATTATCTCATTTTTACAGCACTATTAGTGCATTATGTAGTATAATTTTCGTTTATCCCTCTAAAATGTCATGTATCCCCCAAATTTGGAGGGTGGCAGACAGTGTCCCCTAGCCTTGGGATCCTATCTGCAACACTGCAGAGTTATTTTAGTGGATAAGGATACTGAAGAAAACCATGTCATAGTTTGATTCCACAATGACTGATTCAAAGCACATAATGCTGAACAGCTGATAATTTAGTACAGAAATTAATAAATCCATGATATGAATGATGTGATAATGATATGTGTTTGAATGTCTTAAATAAATCAGAAACACGTAAGGGTATTTACCACCCATTTTTGTTGAAATTACACCACTTTTGAACCTGGTATGGCCCACTTCTTCCACTTCTGGAATTAACACTGCACATTACAAGTGAAAGATATCTTGTCACTTTCATAAACTACCACTCGAGTTGAAAACAATGTTTATAATCTAGACCATGTACCTGGACATTTCTCACGCTACTTGCTCAAATGATCCAAAATCATGAGGCTAATATTTTCACTGATTAATGTAAGCTGTCAAATAATCACAATACAAACAACCTCTTAAGGGGTCAACAGTTAAAATGTACTCAAATTTTTTAAAGTCCATTTTTAATGGTTTTTCTTATCACATTTCATCTGCATATCGTGTGACTATGAAATTCTCAATTTTTACGTCTGAACTGTTCAAACCTAGAGTATCAATGATAGTAACCGTGTGCATTTGGTTTCTTTACAAGTTTACTTTTCTTAAGGACAAAAAGCAATATTTCACCAACGTACAACTTGACAGAATATTTAAACCCGCAATACTTTGTAAAGTGACGGGGGGGGGGATGCAACTGTATCACCAATCCCATTTCCGTCCAGTAAAAGTACAACTGCAACGGAAAAAAAACACAAAAAAAACCCCCAACACGTTAAGCCCTATGATTTCCATTATTTTAGATCAAACCAATGTAATAATAGTGACGCGTGAGTCACTCAACCAAGACATCTAGCCTTGTTTGCATCGCACTGACCTACCCAATGCCAATCCAGCCTCTGTATCTGGCAAATTAACCTGACAACCACGACACTTTCGCGCTTTCTCTTAGAATCTTTCTAATCCCACATATCATACTTACCTATCGAATTGTCTAAGGAATGGATAAAATGCACTAATTCTAGAATTATAAGTGAAACTGCTACGTAAACCGTACACTCCATCGTATTCTCTGTCACACTGATAGCGTACTATATATCACGCGGAGAACTCCGGAGTCGGGCCAGTTTAAATCGCACTATGGTTGCGTCAATGGGTCAAGACCCGGAAAAGTGGTTGCAAAGCACTACGGTTGAGCAGACCTGTCGTAAACACTCTTATATTTGTAGTAAGGCAGATTGTAATGCTATATAAGTTTATTTACTGCATCCAGACTGTTCAAATTGTATTTATTTAAATTAATTAATTTATTTATTATTACTTATTTATTTATTTATTTATTTATCTCCAAAGTACTGGACGAGAAAGACAAACAGTTCTTATACTTGAAACATATTATACTGACGTTTGTATACAATGAGATTCTGATCCAGATTTTGTTGTTGTTGTTGTTATAGGGTTTAACGCCATTTTTCAGCACAAGATAGGCTATACATGGCGGCCAGTATTAATGGTGGAGGAAGAACCCTGGAAAACCCCGGGAAGAACCACCGACCCACGAGAAGCTACTGGCAGGCTTTCTCACGTACCCCCGTTAGCCGAGCCTGGACTCGAACTTACGCAGACAGAGGTGAGATGGCAGTGATCCGTAACGGTCAGCGCTTTAGACCACTCGGCCACTC
>JAECUM010006815.1:0-21555 GCA_016617855.1 Megalonaias nervosa | reverse complement strand
CCCCCACCAGCAATTGTTGTTGTGGTTGAAACACAAATTGTTACAACTGCTGGTGATGCCATTATTACCGCAGAAAGTATTACACCGATTCCAGCGACTACAGCAGATGCAGAATAAACAATTATATCAGTAACAACGACATGTCTACGATATTTTTTATTTTTACTGTATACCCATCTATGATATTTTTCAGTTGGGTCTGTAACAAACACACTTGTTCGTATCTGTATTTACTCGCTGACATTTATATTTGTTGTTAAGTAATCAACTGAGGTGTTTCAGCGACAAATTCAAGACACCACCAGTAAGATGCTACGGTTAATTTTTTATCAGATGGTTAAAGTATAAATATTTCTTTGGCATCTTTATTTAATATTACAGATACGGATCCAGAAAAACCATCGGTTGAATGACGCCATGGATATGTGGTAAAAGTCCTAAATTTTGCAGAACTGAACACGGACAACCTGTACACACCAGGAATCGTCGCGGTATGTCTGATAGTGTTATTTTGCTGTGACCATGTTGATGATCCTGATGATACTGTGTATACCACATTGATGATCTGCTTGTGAGGAATTTTAACGAGATTAGTTTTATCAACGATATCAGGAATTCCACTGACAATATCGTTGAGTCTCGCATTTATATCAGAAAGTTTAATATCAACAACCGCTGGACTTCAAAAAAATTCATTAATGGTTCTGTTTATGTTTGTAAGAAAACTTTAAAACGTTTGCACGTGATTAGAAAATTCAGTTTTAAATACAATCATTCCATCGTTGATTGTCGTCAACAAAGTTGTTATCGGGATGTTGCTATCGTCGACGTATTTCATCGTTGCAGCGTCAAAATCTGATTATTGTGTTCTGAGATTATTAATTCCGTTGTTGTTCATGTCGAGGAATGCACGTATCATACAACCGTTAACTGATATGAATTTGGATTCTTGATCATTGACGTATTTTTTTTTTGTTGCTGCGTCTGTGGGTATGACTGGGTCTCCTACGTCGGTAATTTTGTTTTGTTTCATGACAATATAACCAGCAAAAATATCGCCTGTTTTCTTAGTATAATTGTTGATTGAATTTCCAGAATCTTGTATTCTACCGTTTTCATCAAATACAACAACATTGTCTTTGAGCGCGTTTGTAATTCGTACAAGGATGTCTGTCAACGGAATATTACTTGATTTTAATCGTCCTTGTTTATCCTGAAAAATAACAACTTCATTACTATCTACACTTGCAAGATGTAAAAGATCATCAGTTTCATTCCTGAGCTGATCAAGAGTTGCATACTTAGATAAATTACCTGTTTGTTGGGTTTTAGTTTTAGCTGATCTTCCGTAAATATCTACCGTTATATTTACTAATACTTGTTTAAAACGTCGGACGACGATGTATGGTCGTGCACGACTTTATGAGGTGGTGTTGTTGATGATGACAGCGTGGAGCACAGCGAGTACTTCACGGCCACATATTGGTGGATCAGTTATTTTTTGTGTTGGTAATGTTGAATACCAGATTGGAATATTTTGCATGTTGCTAACATATTTTAAAAATTGTTTTGGTGGTGCCAACCCAAAAGAAGTGAAATAAACAATTCCACGTGGATCAATCGCGTATTCAACCCAATGAGTACTTGGACCAGAGTTTTTATCGAGATTAATGATACCGGTTTCAATATTGTTGGTTTGTGCGGTAATTGATCACGCATAAAAACACCTCTGAAATTTTTTATGTTTAGTTGCTTAGCAGCATCAAGTAAATCAAAATTGGACATGGGGAGAATCAACGCAGTGTCCCTGGCAGTCTTAAACCCTTTCCGTACCGCGTTCCTGGCAGTCTCTGTGACCCCTCTCTTCTTCTTTTAGCCCTTTCTTCTCTGTTGCTTTCTTTAGTGCCATCCTAGCAGCAGTTCTAACAGCGCCTAACGCAGCTGCTTTTCCAACGGCTGGGGCTTCAGCGGCTATCAACGCTGGTATAGCTGCGAGAAGTAGAAATATACCACCCGTCTTAGCGATGTCTTTAATGGTACCCGCAGAAAGATTAAGTCGTATGCTGGTCTTTGATCGTTTAGATTCACTAAGTTCTTTTGTTGACGTTCTGACAATGATAATTTATTTGAACCACCTTCGATCTGTTCTCGCTTTAGTGATATTTTTACTCCACAATTTTCTTTTGATACTGATTGTAGCTTTTTAATCTGACCAGGAGTCAGACTGACACTAACATGATGATATGACATTATAATATCGTGAGCGATCTACTTACATGTTTTCTACTGGGACATCAATGACTCTGATTCGTCTACCAACACCTTCAAGCAACATTGCTTTATCGCTGAGTATGACAGCAATTGCTCTGTAATTAGCAATTGCTCCTCTTGTCACATGAGCTCGAAAGTGTATATCAACGACAGATTGTCTGAATAAATCCAAGTGTTCCAGAGAAAGTAATAAATTGGATACAGCGTTGTAAAATCTGTGATATTTGTAAACCAGAATCAACATTTTGATCACGCCCCATGAATGACATTAAACGATGATATACACGTGCTACATGATTTTGATCAATATTTAACAAAATATCCTCAGCTGGTTCTTGATGTCCATTTATCCTCAAAGAAAACTCACTAACCCCAAGTTTGTCAAATATCATTATACTACGTGCTTGTGAGTTTATTCGTTCAGTATTTTGGAAAGCAATAAATATATGTCGTGGTGCTGACACTCCCTGCTGTGATGCTATTTGCCATGTGAATAAATCATTAATGTTACTTTGAATACTATCTGTAGTCATCGTTAACCATGACAACGTTGATTTACCACCTTAATTCATAAAAGAAAGTAAACGTTCTTCTTCAGGTATTGTTGGGGTCATTACTGGCATCCACAAAGAAAGTTTTGTCAGAATTACTTTACCAGCAGCATCACTGACAGGGTGCCATATTACATCATCGTCTGTAGCTTTTCGCACGAGTACAACTGTATGCTTGGCTCCGAAAAAAACCTTTCTAACATTTCTACAAAATCCAAAGATATGTGTCAGTGGAATTGCACATGAAAATCTTCTACTTCCACCTTCCAACATTGATCGACGTGATTTAAATCCTAAATTATAATCTGCATCAATATTAATAATCATATTTTGCACAAACACGTCGGCTTTTCTGGCAAAGTTTCTTGGGCGTCCTATTTCATATTGTTTATTTTCGGGAGAATCAGAATTATCCTTGTGAAACATCATTGATGGACCAGTTGATATTGAATAATCGTCGCTGTATCTTACAAGACCAAGTATTGTTGTGGCAAGGTCGACGTCTTTCTGGATTGATTCAATATTTTTTCCGTCAATCATGTACGTAGCGCTGTCAAACAACGCCATAATACCATTATTAACAAAAACAACACTAACATCATCTCCATATTCAGTATTATCTGTTTTCAGAATTTCACGTTCTACCTCAATAAATGCTTCAGCTGGCAAGAAATATCTGCTTGTTTCCTGAACTTCCAGCTCAGTTCTCCCACGCTGATTTGGCTGTCGTGCGTCATACGAATAATACTGATAATCACGCACAGACTCATCTTTGAATACTGGTGCATAGATGTCAAATGCTGGATCAGATACACGTTTGAACATCTTTATTATATTATCGTCTAACACGAAAACCACTTCCTGCTATCAGATTCGCGGTTATATTTTTTTCTTTTTCACCAGCTAACTCCACCAGTTTTTGATTTGCAGCTTGATTTATTATTTTACTAACACTTGCAGGCATCACTTCAGTGCTGGGTAATTTTACTGGCTGAGGTTTTCGTCGTATTAATCGTGCTAGTCTATCTTTGTTTGCTGATAATGCTTTGCTGGCAACATCACCAACAGCACCAATACGTTTTTCACGAACAACATCAATAGCTTTCATTCCCAATTGTTTTACAATGGGTATCGCCTTTGGGGCTATCCTTCTAAATAGACCCTGAACAACATCACCGAGTCCATCCCCGTAAATCGCTTTATTGGTTGGTAATCGCGAATTTATCACCCTGACATGGTCAGTCCACGTTGAGCATTATGTATGATCATCTTATTTTCTTACTACTGATTTAATTAATCACTGTGGTAATAATCATCAACGATATCATCAATGAGGGATCGATAAACATTAATATCCATGATACCGCCTGTAAATAATCTTTGACAAATAGCAGCTGCTTCATTTATAATTTCTGGGGAATTATTACCAGCTCGTTTTCCGCCAATCAAAATTTCTAGTCTTTCAACATCGGCAAGGACGTTATTGGGACATGGAGTAATAAGACCACTTCCCCTGGTACCTGTACCAATGCGCCGGGAGCGTCTTGCCATTCTTTTTTCTCACTTGTTATTGGACTAGTTATTTTGTGTTGTTGTAAAAGATATCTTTTTATCTCATCGTTAAACTCCATATACCTTAGATCATCATTTCTGACCTGATCAGCTCCGTAGTGTATGCGATATATCCATTTGTTCAGTCATCACGGCTTATAGAACGACCACGGTACTCTGGTTTCAGAAATTGTTTTTTATTATTATAACTTTTCGCGGTACTCACAGCTAAATGTTTTATGTTTCTGGCTCTCCTAATATCATTAATACTTTCTGTGGTAAATTTATCAATCAGCGCAACTCTAGCTTTTGCTTGTTTTGGTGTACGATCCTTTGTATCACCTTCTTCAGCACGAGCTTGGTCAATATCTTCAAGTATTTCTTGTACTTCTTCTTGTAATTGTGGCTGAGCCGCAGCTATTTCAGCCGGAAGCTCTCTTAGAATCTTATTTGTTTTCTTAGTTCGCTCTGCTATTTTTCCAGTTGCTTCAGCGGTCTTCTCCAACGCGGGAAGAAGACCTTTAGTAGTCTTTGTAATAGGTTTAAACAATTCTTCTGCACCTTCTGCAAATCCTTCTTTAAACTCCTGACGCGCTTGTAGTTGTTGCTTGACAGAACCACGGACGGGTAGATATTTTTTTTATTGCCTCTAGTCGTTCTCGAGCTAGTCTAGCTGAATGTGCTTCTCCAATCATTATTAATGTAATAGTTATTTAATTACAGCAGCAGAGAGGGTGCGACCAAAAAGTAGGTTGTCCGCGAGTAAACAAACACACAACGAAGGTCAAAAATGAAGTAACCCAATTGGTGGAGGTTTATCGTTGTTGACTATTGAGACTATAATTTTGTTTTAATAAGTAACAATCCAAGCAAGTGGTCTGTTCTCTCTCTCTCTCTCTCTCTCTCTCTCTCTGTTAAATATTGAAAATGGAGAAATTGAGCTTTAAATTAGTTCCTTTGATCCAAATGGTTGCTTATAACGCCCTACCATTGTAAGATGGTCAGATCGCCTGTAGCAGTCAAAGAGCTGGCAATAACCTTATCAGGTGGGATAACGGTTTATACAAAATAAAAACACATCCATTTTATTTCCATCTTTACGTAAATTCGTTATCTCTGATAAACCTTAAAACCCATATTCTTTATATTTTTTGCATCACTTATATTGGTGCTATTTAATTTGATTATTTTGTTGTTATTCTATTTTTTTTTTTAGTTTTCCCTTTTCTTGTTTAGAAAATAAAGAATTAATATTGCCAATAATGGCGAGTTCAAACTATACTCTTTGGTTCATCATTGTACAGTAATGAATTTATTATAGATTAATTTGTCGTAAATTTATCGTATTTTATTTTCCTTTCTTTACAGTTATAACAGCATTCTTGTCCTGCATTGTAATTTTGCACATTTTTGTATTCCATCTGAGTACTGTTTATGATATTGCTAGTTTGCACTGGTTTTTATTCCACTGACGTATTGGTTGTAATATTGCTGTTATAGTCTGAATTATATTGCCTATACTGTAAAAAAAAAAAAAAAAAAAAAACATTATATCGTCCATGACTGATGTACACATTTGCAAAGTATGTATACATGCATGTAGTAGTGTTTAACGGAACCTCGGCACATTTGCAAAGTATGTATGCATGCATGTGGTAGTGTTTAACGGAATCTTAGCACAATAATGGGTATATGGTGTCAGTGTGATGCGTATTGCAATCTGAGCGGAATGAAGATTCGGTATCGTCATTGTCATTCTCATTCTCATTGCCATTGCCATTCTCATTCTCATTGCCATTCTCATTCTGATTGTCATTGTCATTGTCATTGCCATTGTCTCGTGCTGGACGCTTACATATCGGTAATAACATGCTGAGCATTGTAGTTAAATGTTTTACCTGAAAAGAATAAACCTTTTGTGTGTTCATACATTTACTTTAGTACTTACTATCGTGACTGATTTATACATGAACATTACTTAACACTACAGTAGACAAAAGGTACAATGAAGTGAATAGGAATTATCTTTATCTACTTGTTGAAAAATTCCTTATTGACACGCCGAAGCGGAATGACTGTAACTTGCTCTCGCTCTGCAGGTTGGAGTTAACGTTGATGCTGGCAATCAGTACTCTTGTGATACACAGTGTATACATTGATCTAACGGAGTTAAATGGTTCTATAATTTTTCGTGTCCCCGTGTTCGTCTTGTGATTGAGGATATACTACCGATAATTATATCCTAATGAAAGACCCTGGTGTATTCTGAATCCTGAATGAAGTAATTAAAAAGGCCAAGAATGCTGAAAATGGTAAGTCTTATTTTTCTAAGAAGAAATCGGTTACTTTATTTGCATGGTGGTCCAGAAAGATTAGATCCAAGTAGATACCTCTCATTGATTGTTTCGTCAATGCTTGCATAAATATTACCAAATAACTAGTGCAAAACTGCTTCAATTCCAACATCCTTGTCTCTTTCCGATGCGAGTACAACGAGTTGAACCGACTGTTAGAGATTAGGAGGTAATAGTAATGATACACAATTCCAATTTTTATGAATTTACGGCGTTTTCTACAATTTTATTGGGCGTAAACGGTCACGTGATACTGATCTGGAATTTTTACACATCAATAAATTCTGCGGACTACTTTTAGATTCCTGTTTCCAGGTCATTTAATGTGAAGTGTTATCTTTATCAACGCCTTACACCCTAATAACAACAACAAGCGCCCACCCATTCACTCCTGTGATTTCCGATCAAACTTTACAAACCCCAGATTAAAACCGACCATTAGAAGTTAAAACAATGTAATTGCACAGACCTTCCTATACTCCAACACTCACCCCTTTTGCCGAACATGGCAGATGGCAGGCTTGACAAGCCAAGCTTTGGAAATTAACCTAATGCATTTCGCATCGACAACATGTTCCAGCAGCTGTTATTAGAGGTCAGGGTCTTATGTCCAGCAAGGGATCTCACAAAAGTGGACACGATTTTGCTTTTGAAAGACCTAAATGCGTAGAAAGAAACAACGAATGCTATAACAATACGTGCCATGAGCAAGCAAAATTTTTGAAAAAAGGAATAGCCTAGTTTAAATAGCATCAGCCATTTTCTTATATATTAAAATAATGATCGTAACAACATATCACTGTCATGACCTGCTATGACAGTACACCTTATATTACTGCATAAGGAATCGACGACTCGTGGCTAGCGAAGATGGGGCTATGTATTCCGTCGCAGATAATAGGCTAGTGAAAGAAAACTTCGACCTACATATAAGTGAATGTTTTGTTGATGAAATCTACTGATCTGATAACAGAAAAGAAAAATAAACTGGAATTATAAGGATTAAATGATCATAGCTGGGTATTTATCGATGTGTAAATTTTACCTAATCACCCACAAAGTTAACATAAAATCCTTCGGACTTTATTTACTTTGTGAGTGAATAGGTAAAATTTACACATCGATAAATATCCAGCCATGATCATTTTATCCTATAATAACAAAACTAATGGGTGTTTGGCACGGACATCTCACTTGACGTGAGAAGAACAGATTTTTATAAACTGATCAGCGCTGGAAATCACACTCGATGACTTTTCAACAATCAATGTAGTATCTGGACCGGTAAGTTTTAATGTAATTCCTGCAGCTGTAAGAAATCGTTGAGCTTCAATAACCTAAGTCTTGATTACGTTGCTGTTAGCTGCGACACCTCAGCTAGTCATTGTGACGTCATGAAGCTATTATGACGTTGAACCAGCCACGGGCTTGGGTAAGTTCAAATCGGAAATTAGTTACAAACAAGTTTTTTTCTAGTATTCTATGGAAAAGATTGAGAATGTTCCAACGGAACTACCCCAAGACTCATCATTCCAGGCACAATAACGTAAACTATTCCAAGACGCATCGCTCCAGGAATGGAGTACATAAAACCATTCCAAATATGCAGACAATCCAAAGACACATCGTGCCCTGCATGTAATATACTGAATCATTCCAACAGTGTAAACTATCCCAAAACATATCGCTCCAGATATGGAGTGCACAGAACCTTTACAGTAGTGCAAACTATCCCAAGACACTGTTCAGGCATGGAGTGTATAGAATTTTTCAAGTCCAAGATTCAGACATCTAGTTTTAAAACATTTTTCACGAATCAATAGTTCGACCCAAGAGAAAGATATAACAAAACTCAACAAGAATATTGCTTAGATATAAATAAAGTATCCGGAGATTAAATATTCATGCAAGCATCACGAAGTTTCGACCAAATTCTCTGTCTAGGTATAAAAAGTTTTATAAATTGACGAATCTCTCCAAGCTCCATCTGCTTATCACCAGCTGTCAGTCAAGCCACGTCAAATTATCACTAGTTGTCAGCCAATCCCCATCAAGCTATACCTACTTATCACCACCTGTCAGTCAAGCCACTCCAAGCTCTACCTACTTATCACCAGCTGTCAGTCAAGCCTGACCTACTAACCACCAACATTCAGACCACTAAGTTGCACCTAATTACCACCGACGTATCACCAGCTGTCAGTCAAGCCACTTCCAGCTCTGTCTACTTATCACCAGCTGTCAGTCAAGCCACTCCAAGCTCTACCTAATTATCACTAAATATAGGTCAAGCCACTCCAAGCTCTACCTAATTATCACTAAATATAGGTCAAGCCCTACCAAGCTCAATCTACTTATGACCAACTTTCAGTCAAGCCACTCCAAGCTCTACCTACTTACCACCAGCTGCTGCTCAAGCACCACTAGCCGGCAATGAAACGCGTAATGTTTAAAACGTAGATAGGTTTAACGTACACTTTGACTGATCAATATTCAGTCATGTTATATTAATTACCCCCATATTTGCAATTAAACAAGTCTTGTTTGCTTTCCAACACATCGTTTGGAGTAACCAACAGTCAGGAATCTAACATCCATTACGCCCTCCCATCTTTAATATCAAACGCACCCTATTTGCTATGCAAAACCCAACGTGTACTGTCGAACAGGCTGTTTGGAGTGACCAACGCTCAGTCATGTACTATCCAACAGACCCCGCACTTAATATCCAGCTGGGAGTTGAACAATGGCTAGGAGTGCTGACACATAGACAAACATACTTATACACTATCAAACATGGAGTCAAAGAAAAGATATGAGCAGGAGTGCTTACGCATATACACCCACAGAACATTTTTCTGATGTTTTAATTGTATGGAGAGAAGAACAAGCACACAAATATTTAAGGGAGGCTTGTTTGCTTACTTTTACAATTGGAGAAATCTGTTAAAACGTATCCTCCGCTGACATTAGTCCTGTGTGGAACAATGTAAAGTTTAGATCTAGTAATACTGTTTTTCGTTTTAGCCGTCTTTGATTTATTATTGTCACTAAACGGCTACATATTGTCGCTTGATAAACACTGGCAGGTATCTTACTTTAACCAACGAAGATGTGTGGTAAACCATATCCGACATTGAGAGTAATGCTGTATGGAGCCGAATGCGATTTTTTTATCTTCATCATGCTTAATATCTACAGAAGGTTATGCTTCTATATGTGTGCAAGCACTCCTACTCGATTCCCTATTTTCACTCCGTGCATGTTAGTATATAGTATGCTTATCTCTGCATGAGCATTACTACCCATTGGTCATTAGATGAGTGGGTATGTGTCATTTTCAACGGCGTGTTGGATAGTAAATGCGGAGTTTTAGAGAATAAATGTGGGGGTAATGGATTGTAAATGAATGGGTGTTGTCTCATTCAAAAAGCGTGTTGGATAGTAATTTGTGGTGGAGTTGGATAGTCAATGTGAGGCTAATGGATAGTACATGACTGGGTGTTGATTATTCTAAACAATGTCTGCCAAAGTGCAAGATAAAGGTAAAGATGTTTTAACATTATGTCTTCTCTTTTCTCTATATAGACCCATAATCTTAAACCTATAGACGTTTACATTGTTTTCCCTTGTCGCCATATAGGCTTATTATGTTAAACTCATGGATGTTTTGAACATTATGTTTTCCCTTTTCGGCATGCAGGCAAACAATGTTCAACCTGAGGACGTTTCTAATATTACCTTTTCCTTTCTCGTCATACTGGCCCATACTGTTTAACTTCTGGACCTTTTCCCTTGTCGCCAAGGAAATACATCCAAAAGCATTTCTATCGACAAGGGGGAATCTCGTGTTAAGAAAATGCCAAGCCATGCCATGACATCCTATGCTGTGCTATGGTGTGGTAAGCTGCACTACACTATGCTATACTATGCTATGCTATGCTATGCTATGCCGCAGAGAACTCTACCTGTTTTGCTTACCTTTGTTTTCCTATCTCAGTCTGGTTGTCTCAGTCCCATCGTCTCAGTTATTGTGTTCCCGCAATGTGAACTACTTTTAAAAGGAAGAAACCCTTCTTTTCTCACCCATGCGACAGAGAAATCTAGCTGTTTTGCTAACCTTACTTTTCTTATCTCAGTCTGGTTATCTCAGTCCGGTTGTCTCGGTCTAGGTGTCCACGCGCTAGGGACTACTTTTAAAAAATAAACCTTTGTTGTCTTCTGCTATGCCTGACGTAGTTGTTCTAAAATCAAACAACAACGACAACAACAACAACAACAACAACAAACAAATATATAACAAACAACATAGTAACTTAAGGGCTCTCCATTTTTTGAGAAAACACCATACAAAACATTTCGAGAGAGAGACAGACACATGCACGCACACGATGTTGAGCTTTTTGGTATTACGATAGTTCGTTCCACACAGCATAGTCAGTTTTATCCTATCTGCAAGCCTGACTCAATACATTTTCAGGTCAGCGTCATTAAATGTAGCTAAAGCTAACTAACTAGTTTTAAATACTTCGTGTGAAACAAATTATATACTGTTAGCTACATTTAATGACGCTGACCTGAAAATTGACTGTGCTACAGACAGGATAAAATTCTCAATGCTGTGCAAAATGCACTATGACAGAAAACACTGATCTATGCACATAGCCTATAGACCTATACACTTCATATTCTTCCAACGCTGTTAACAGCTACAGAAAACTTAGTAACAGCCAGAAATGTGTTATGTCAAACATGCTTTATTCTATTTTTGTTAAGCATCTCCATTGCGCCCCAGTTGAATCAAAAATATACCTAAAATATTTAATGACAAATAATGCACTTACCAGCCTGAAGGAATCATTTATCCGTCAACACATTAATCCGTGAGCAAATTTCACTGTAACACTTGCCATATTTCCAAGAAAGAAAAATAAATTTTCAACGAATCAGTGAACTTGAAAGTTTGGCACATGGTTATCAGCTGGGGTCCGTATTTGGAGGGTCTTTTATACACAGAGGTACTTTTACAATCGATATTAATTACAACACAAGTATGTCACAAACAATTTCACCTCCTCTAAAGATAGTGATAGTGACACGGATCTCTAATTATCCGCGAATAACCCAAGCACGGACATTCATGCTACATGTATTTACACTACAACAGAGCTGTGGGCCGAGTACAGTTTCATTATGTACAATTTTAATTTTCTAAATTGGAACTAATGAAAATGAAACATTTTCTTGTAATAATTATTAAGTATTTATTGTTAATTTCATATAACATCCATATATTAAATGTGATGATACCTAAAAACTATGCAATGTTTAATGTTGTTATTTTGTTTTGACTCGCGCATAAAAACTGTCTACTTCGGATGACACGTCACGTCACAGTCCTCATTAACATATTTGTATTAATGCACGGCATGTAAACATTGGCGCGTGAACTATACTGAACAAGTAACGGTATTCTTTCTTACTTTAAAGGATAATATTGGGTGAGAAAAAGAATCTACGTTGGGATTTGGACCGAGACAAGGAAATCCCAGTCGCGGGGTTACATTATATGTCTCCCCACTCGTCAAGCCTCGTGGGGAGACATATAATGTAACCCCTTGACTGGGATTTCCTTGTCTCGGTCCAAACCCCAACATAGATTCTATGTCTTCTGCTGTGCCTGACGCAGTTGTTATAAAATCCAATAACAATAGATATATAACAAAGAATTTCACTCATTAAGCAACTTAAGGTCTTTCCAACATTGATAACACATCATACCAACCATTTTCACACACACACACACACACACACACACACACACACACAAGTCGAGCTATATGACTGAACTCCAGACACACAGGCAATACACATCACTGGCCACACAAATCCAAACTTTCTCAAGAGCTTATGTAAAGCCGGCAGAGACCGGAAATGTGTTATGTCAAACTAATTTCTTCCAACTTTGTTAAACACACACATCAGCCCCAGTTGAATTAAACATAATAATGTGATTACAAATGAAAATTGCACTTACCAACCAGATTGGTTCCTTCATCAATCAACATGCTATTCCACAAAAAGATTTATATTTAGCGTACCATTGCACTAGTGATAGTAACACATGCCATATTTCCAGGGCAGAATATATAAATTTCCAAGAAAGTCATGAATTAGAAATTTCCTCATGTCACTTCACACTTCGTTAGAACTATACCCAGTGGGCATACTGTACTGCACAGTATCGTGCCGTTGCCCACGATAGAACGTTTTCCAAATTAAAACTAATGAAAGTTAAAATTTAACCGTATGAAAGATATAAATTACTTGTTGTTAATTTCACATAACATATATAGATTAAATGTGATAATAAAGCAATAATATCAAATGTCGTTGTGTTTCTACTCCTTAGGATCGACAGGTCACCCCATTGCCCTCATGAACATATTCGTCTTAATGCGCAGTATTTGGAAAAACAATAGCACATGGCTCGAGACGCTCATTGTGCAATACTTCCAACATATAACAATTATAACTTTTTTTCTTTGTTTTTTCCTTGTCTACGAGCGGCATATATAGCTAGATTCCACTTAGATAATTATACATATTTTCATACAAAGCCTGATGACCCTTACATAGAGTGAGAAGCAATATTAGTACCTAACGACTTTATTTTGGAATCTGCTAGCTAAATTGCAAAAGTGCAGGGTTGTTTTTATTTGCTTGGAAAAAATTGGGTGAGAAAAGCAATTTATGTCGGTGTTTGTACCAAGACAAGGAAATTCCAGTCGCGGGGTTACATTATTTGTCTCTCCACTCGGCATAGACTCGTGTGGGTGACAAATAATATAACCCCTTGAACTGGATTTCATTGTCTCGGTCCAAACCGCAACATAGATTCTCTCTCTCTCTCTCTCTCTCTCTCTCTCTCTCTATATATATATATACACACACACACACACACACACACACACACACACACACTGTATTATATACGTTTAAAGGTTTATGCAAAAGATCAGAATAAGAAAAGGTTTATATTTAATTCGTATCATTATGGTTTGTTCTGACTTGCTTTCCGTAGTTTTAATGGAAGAGTCTTGGAAATGAAGACATGGCGGACAGGCTACCAAGCAATATTGTACGAAAGTTGGTTAATCACTGGGGGACAATCACACAAAATCTTCAACTGAATGACATTGAGGGTTTCATAATTTCTGATGGGACTTTCACCCAAGAGGAGTTGGCCAAGATAAAAAGACTCCCCACATCCAGAGGAACTGAAGAATTCCTCTACCTGCTGACAAAGAAGCCATCTAGAGTTTTCAATTCATTCCTAGAGGCTCTCAGGAACTCCAACTACAACGATATCGCTGACATCTTTGACGAAAGCATGGACTTGAAGATAACGGTAAGTAAACAACAACAACAAACAAGTGTGTTCATCCTTATAAAAGTTTCATCCGACAAACATATTCCAACCCCTTCATTTTGATAAATCGCCTACTCTGCCAGTCTATAAGAAGATCCTAATATAATGAAGTTCGTTCCTAGCTTTATGCCGAACTTACTTTTAATTTTCACCTTTTAACTCTTGTTTAAGGAGAATTGCCATTCATATCTCGCTATAACCGCCACTGTTATCATGTACAAAACCACACAACATCCATTTTTCCATATGTTCTTGTGATAAAAGAATTACTTCTGCACTTGACCTTTACTAATTTGTGTTTTCAATGCTGTGATTTCTAGCATAGGATATATGAACTGTCATTTATTTATGACACGAGCTCGATTCCTGCTTGTTATAAATTAAGACTCTCCAACATGTTTGATTATGTTGACGTCATTTTTTAAAATTTATGTCATATATTCATTTATAAAAACATACAGTGTGGATACTTAAAGGCAGGGATTAACAGAATTCCTCATATGTGTCAATACCGTATAGGAAAATGCACCGAGGCACAGCCTCGTTTCTGACGCAAAATTTTGATCCCAAAGGTAGAATTTTCCTGTCCCACATTTAAGCATGATGACGGACTCTTTTTCTCACATTTATGAATGATAAATGAGGACCGAAGTAAAATTAGCATATTATGAATGCTAACTTTCAAACTGCAGGACACCATTTGAAAATTTCCTTACATTAAGATATAGCGTAAAAAGTCTCCTTTACAATCAGTTATTCAGTGTAAACTTTCAATGACGTTTAAACACATTTTAGTTCTCAAAGAATAGTGTTTGAAATGCTACAGTAATGGTAATGCACTGCGTCCGAATTGTGTATTGCAGATAGCTTGCGCAATGATACGAACGTAAACAGGTAACAAAAATAAAGTTCACTATTATCCACAATATTAATCGAGACAGACAAAAAATAATGTAATAGTCCTCGATTCAATTTTGATCCAGAACTGGTTTACACTTAAAACTATTAATGAGAAAATGAATTTGTAAAATAAAAAAAATTAAAAAAACAAAACAAAAAAAAAACAAAACAAAAAAGACATTTACAGCAACGGCTTAATCGACTCTAAACGGACGAAAGAAGCTATATATGTCGCTAGACCGATCAGTGCGAAACTGACTGTTTTTGAAACACCGGTGTTCCGTACTGGAAAAAGCAATCATATACAAACAGAATTGTAAGAAAAGAATATTGCACTCTGTTTGGTATACGAGTGTCAATTTATAATTATACTTTCATTTATATACGTAGTATAATATAAATATAAAATAATTGATTTGTGCATATAGTATTAAATCCCTCTTGTCGGTACACGAGTTTTTATGCACCTCGAATCCTTGCTTTTGACCTTGTTCCATCCATGGGGAACAGGGGGGTGGGGGTGGGGGGGGGGTGCGCGGATCAAATCCTGCTTGGAACTATTATAAATCTCTGTACAACCAGGACTGATTATATTGATGTCATTCTTTGTAAGTGCTCTTGTAAATTACTTACCAAATATCTTACGGTTTAATTTCTAATCAATAAAACTTGTTTATTGAAGAAAATATCAACATTTAATGCCCATCTTTTATTTCAGATAATGATCGCCAGGTAAGTAATCTATACACAGGCAAATACTTACGCATGAAATGATATTACTAGTAATGCCCCACTTTCATATTTTGTATGACACAATCTATACACATCTATACACAAGCATTCACTTGCAGGCGTGAAATGATATTACTAGTAATGGCCCACTTTCATATTTTGTATGACACAATCTATACACACCTATATACAAGCATTCACTTACAGGCGACATATTGCTAGTAATGCCCCACTGTCATATTTTGTATGACACAATCTATACACATCTATATACAAGCATTCACTTACATGTGACATATTACTAGTAATGCCCCACTGTCATATTTTGCATGACACAATCTATACACATCTATACACAAGCATTCACTTACAGGCGACATATTTCTAGTAATGCCCTGCTGCCAAATTTTGTATGACGTAATTGTGTTCATGAAAAAGGCATTGTCACAATATTTCAACTGTGATGTGCACTATTGTTTTCATTCATCTGTGTATAACGCACTCGAAGCTGCACACAGTAAAGATCCATATCTAAAGTGAAAAATTCGCACGGAGATCAGTGTATGTGCTGCTTGAACGAACATCATCGAATAAGATGAATTCAATGGGACCACGCTCAGGCTTTTTCCGCAGTGACAACAAAAATACACGTGGGAAATACTACTGTATCCATCAGTACCTCGCTTACGCATGTGTCATGTGCACACACCATCTTGACCAGCCAAGAGTCGTCAATCCGCTTAGTTCAACAGCCATCCTTGGTATATGTATCAAACAGTGTTTTTAGATAAAGGAGCAAGTGAAATCAATTAATTAATGAGAGCTCGTTATGTGACCTGTTAGTTATTCAATTGATAATTTCGACATACGCGTTACAGAAGGCTTGACGCCCGGTTCCGTGGTTTTCTCAGGTCTGATCCTTCATCTTGCCTTACAAGTGTCTAATTCCGTCTTCATAGAATTTCTCAAAATGAATCTTGGAAAATCTTGGGAATATATTTCAACATGTTATTAGTTATAAGTATTTAGATTTAAAGCAAAAATGAAGGATTTCCTTGGCTAACAAAGACAAAGGTCTAACGGGAAAAATACTGAGTCAATCACCTATTCGAATGAGTCAGATAGAGGTGGTTTGATTGGTTGAATGCCAGGGATCATGTCATGTCGAAATAATCAATAAGACGATTTCCACGATGTCTGCAGTAACATTCTTTCACTCAAATTTAAACCGCGCGTGAAATGTTTAAATAAGAGAAAATTATATCCAACATGCTTTGTTGTCTATGGAGGTCTCTGTGATCATCCCAAACGATCTGAGAAGGTAAATGTAACACGGGGTCTGAATAGATCAGTTTCTTTCGGCTGCATGTAGTCAGATAGCGGAGCTGTATATACCGTTATGGTTTACAGCATATGCCGAAGTCGAGGTGGCTCGACGACCCTTGGCTGTCGAAGATGTACCACAGACTATTGCAGCGTTCGTAGTGAGCAAATCAGCTGAAGCAGCAGAGAGGGTGAACAGACCAATTGCTCGAGTCCTTATTGATGAAAAATAAAGCTTCCTACAAAAGCTGAAAATACAAGGTCAATAACGACAAACCGAAGCCTCTAACCGACCGAGATTTCTGTAATTGGATTAGCTCATTTTGTTACTTTATCTTTGATGTTTCTTATAGCGTGACCCGGACACTCACTGTTGGTCGTCACCCTCTCTGCTGCTGTAGTGTCAACCCAAAATTTTATCGAGACCTATAGGATACCTCGACCTAGGATCATGTAAATTTATTGTTTTGAATCCGTGTGGGGTAGCTTGTGCTTTTGAAAAGAAGTTTTTGAACTTAATCATGTCTATATCCCCTGAACACCAAGTTTGATGAATATTTCGCAGAGTATGTGTATCGACTCCATTAAACACAACTAAAATATTGCAGTTATCTCTGATCACTTTAGGTATTTGTGTATAGCGCTGGGTAACATAAATCCCGTCAATATTTTTGTGTCTGTCTCGAGAAAATATTCTGGCAGGAGTTGATTGTTTGTCCAGCATCACATCATCGTATACAACAAGATTATTAATAAATCCATCAAGGTCATCTACAGATGGCGCTTCATCAATATTGGTAATAAAATCAATAATATCATTGCCGTCCTCACCCAGCAACTTTGCATTTTCATTGAAATCTTTAAGTACTTCATAACATCTCTGATCATCTACAGATGGCGCTATTAAATATAACCTATCCCATTTGAGCCATCTCATTATCAGATTAAGCAACAATTGTGTCTTACCAGACCCAGATGGACCTATGATAATTGCCTTGATAGAATTTGGCAGTGCTGGATGACGCTTGACTGGCTCCTGCTTTCGTGTCGCTGAAAAGACAATAACATCCATGTTGTACAAATATAATAAATAATATGGATTTATACTGTGTTCTATGCAGAGTGCCCACCCCCACCAGTGGATTAACAACAATAATAACAAAAAGTAAAAAGCGTGCACTTACAGGCAAGTGTGTGAAATGTGGTACAAGCAAATACAGATTTATTTCGTCTCGTACGAAGACAGGTGGTGATATCGCTGCTTCACTGGGAAAATTACCAGGAACTCCATAGGCCAAATATCCTGGTGAAAAACATCTTCCTGGATATAATTATTGTGGTCCTGGAACCCGACTTGATATCCGACTTGACGAACGAGATCAATCAAGACCTAGAGAGTATCCAATAAATGCGATTGATCAAGCGTGTCACGTTCATGATGTTGCGCATATTGCAGATGTGAAGTTGATTCACTCGTTAAATTCCATAAAAAATAAATCTTGCTAGTTTTCTAGTAAAATCTGCGATGAAAGGTAAACTAGTACTAGGGGCTGGTAATTAATCAACTGATTATTATCATAATAATGGAATCGATTTATTATAGCCCAAGAGGATATTGGAGGGGTAGAGCAGCGATTAGTAAACTTGCTGATGCAGCAGGTGTCTCGCGTTCTGTTGCTGCAAATTGGTTAGCACGACAGGCAATATGGCAAATTTATCTACCACCACCTAAAAACATTCAGTATGCACATTTTGATGTCAGCGCTCCCAATGAGGTTCATCAAGCAGATATTTTGTTTTTACCACATGACACCATTAAAACTGGTAGACGTCAATCACGCACATGCAAATACGCGTTAACTGTCGTTGATGTTGCAAGTAGATATAAAGAAGCAGAACCATTATCATCTAAAACAGCATCTGAAGTTGTATCTGCTTTAGAACGAATTTATCAACGAGGACCCTTGCGATGGCCACAACTACTACGGGCTGATCCTGGCAAAGAATTTCTTGGTGCAGTATCATCTCTGTTAAAAAAACATTATGTTAAAATCAGACGAGGACACACTGCAATTCATCGCGATCAGGCAAGCGTTGAACGATTTAATCGAACACTTGCTGAGCGGTTATTTGGATATCAATATGCAAAGGAAATATCCACAGATGAAAGATCTCGTGAATGGGTTGCAAGATTACCAAGTGTAATAGCTGCGTTAAATAATGAAATTACTCGTGCAACTTCTATGAAGCCTACCAATGCGATCACAAAAATAACATATATCAATACAACGACATGACTCTTCCTCTCAACCATTATTAAGTAATGTGACTGTAAGATATTTGTATGAATCTGGGGAACTTGAAGGTGGCAAAAAAAGAGCAACTGATCCTATTTGGAGTGTGACAACACATAAAATTTCCAGCGTGGTAAGATCCACGGGTAGAAGTGCAAACTACAGACTAGATTCAACTGCTCCTCAACGTGGATTTGTACGCAAACAATTGCAAGTAATTCCTGAAGACACACAATTACCACCACGTTCACTTTTGTAAACTGGCACCCCGACGTCGATTACATTCAAGACAGGTCAGCATCACATTTTCGCCTGTGTGACCAAGACTACAATTAATTCTATTTACGGTAAACTGTCTTGGATTATTATTCGAATACTGTCACAACATATTACAGTTACAGCTCGCACAATGATTATTCTGTCATTGTTTCAATGTCATAATATATTCAGCATCGATATCAAAGTCGCGATTATTTTTTTTTTTTTGTCACATTGATTATAACCAGATAATTGTTTCTTGATCACGACGAAGTCGATATTAACTACATCATCAATGTCGGTGAAATTTATGATAACCCTCCGCAGCTGAGATATTCTTCTGACTCGAGACACTGCGAGATAAACTAAATTTGACCATTCGATCCGATCATCGACAGTCCAGATATCTGTATCAGAAATAGTTAATCCCTGTGACGAGTGAATCGTTATAGCGTATCCTAACGTCCACAGAGTTTTGTCCATCATTAACTCGCTCTCAACAGCACTGACAGGAACTAAAACAATACTTTTAATCCTTTGTTTATCATCGCAACCTGGAATATCTACATCGATATTCTGTCGTCGAGTATCTGCTGGGCGATAACATAATGGTATAGGTAGATTTGAAAAGTTTTCTTTGCGTAACAGAAATAATTGTTGTTGAAGTGTATCACGAACTATCTTTCTACTTGCAACTATCAAATCAGCAGGTCTCCATAAATTCCAAAAATCATTCTTAGGAGTTTCTGGAATTACTTTACGCATTATCTCACACTGTATTTTATCTGGCTGCAGTCTGATTTACCTTTTAAACTCTTTCAACGATTCATCAATAGCTCTATGATCATCAGTTATTTCTTCGTAATAATCTACAAATGTTTTTAACTATTCATGTGGAGACTGTCCAACAAAAGGTGGCGGTTGACCATGATCGCCACACATTATCATAACAGTTTTTTTCGTCAACAACCAGTCAAGAAATATTCTTAATACATCTAGCGACACCGTGCATATTTCATCCTAAATCCGGTTAAGTCAAAATCTGGCAGGGGTTCATTTATCGCAACTCTGGTCATCTCGTGTGTTGGATGTCCAAAACTCTTAAAATATTCAGAACACTCTCCGTATCCAAGAAGACTTCCAGGATAACTTGCAACCATATCAACCTAGATAACATCCTTATAATCGTATTCAATATTCCATAATCCGCCGTGTCCGTATTCGATACAGCTGCGTTGAATATCTTCAAGAAATTCCAATCGTGTTGGTTTCTATAAATTTTTCTCCTGAGTAAAGAAAGCAGCAACTGATGGAACGGTAAAACAGTTATTCAGTAATTGTCCAACCCTGACATCGTCAGGGGTATATTTCAACGCAATATTTTTCATTCCTTCGTGGAGAAATTCTGCACGATAAATTTCTCCGCTATGTCGTACAAACTGATCATAGTTCACAGATTCTGAACTCTGAAATAACAACACGGACACAGGGTCACTCTTACTGATATTTCTGATAAAATCAAATATATGATCATTATAAAAGCTAACTGTTCTGTCTCTTGGAAATATTGTCACCGCGGACGTCCATGCCTGTGCGTAATGATCAATAATCGTTATCGGGGCTCCTCTTAATTCATATTTCGATTTGTATAAAATCTCTCCGGTTAGTGTTTTCACTGTTATTGGGAATTTTAATTTCTTTCCCAGCTCAGCAACGTCGCTGATAGACGCTCCGGTACCTTTAACTGTTTCTGCCCACTTATTTATTTTTTTACATCGCAAATCCGTTAAACCGTTCCCACGTATCGCGTTTGTAAAGTGTTCTGTAACTCGCTCAGGTACACAATTTAAGCGAGAGAATTTTATCGGTTTGAGATCAGTAACGCTAGG